>JAJOHK020000406.1:0-26967 GCA_022457215.2 Leucocoprinus gongylophorus | reverse complement strand
CAAAGCTTTTATAGCTACTGATAGCCTGATATCTTAGTCATTCATTGTTGCTTTTGTACATCCTGCATATGTGCAGATAGCCCTCATTTGGGGCTTTCTAGTGTAACTTAGTTTGTGAAAATTGGTCCACTGGTTGTGGAGATACAAGCTGAATGAAGTTTGTGACAGATGTGATCAGTGTCAGAGGATGAAGAATAAAGCAAAGATGCCAGCAGGAAAATTAAGACATAACAAGATACCAGAGAGACTATGGCAGCATATATTAGTGGATTTTATTATGAAGTTACCAGTGTCTAAAGGCTATGATTTGATTTTGGTAGTATGTGATAGGTTTTCAAAAATATCACACTTTGTAGCAATGACAGAAAAAATAACAGCGGAAGGATTAGTGAGGTTGTTTAGAGATAATTTGTGAAAGCTGCATCAGCTGCCAGAGAGTGTAATATCAGATAAAGGATCTCAGTTTGTAGCAGAGTTGACAAGAGAGTTGAACAAAATGTTAGGGATAAAAACAAAGTTGTCTATGGCATATCACCCACAGACAGACAGACAGATGGAGAGAATAAATCAGGAGCTGGAGCAGTACTTGAGAATGTATGTCAATCATAAATAGAGCAATTGGTCAGAATAGTTGGCAACAGCAGAGTTTGTCTTCAACAACAAAGTACACACAGCAATGAAGTTATCACTGTTCAAGATCAATTATAGGAGAGAACTAAGAATAGGCTTTGACATAAGAAAAAAGAGGAAGAATGAGAAAGCAGAAGAATTTGTGAAGGAGATAAAGGATAGACATGAGGAGACAAAAGCAACATTGGTGAAGTCACAAGAGGAGATGAAGAGACAAGTGGATAGGAATAGGAAAGAGGCAGAAGAATATAGAGTGGGAGATAAAGTGTTGATTAGTACAAAGAACTTTCTGATGGAGTTAATAAAGAGAGCAATGAGGAAGCTGATAGAGAAGTATATTGAGCCTTATGTAGTTAAGAAAATTGTATCAGAAAATGTGGTAGAATTGGAGTTACCAGCATTGTTAAGAATATATCTAGTGGTGAATGTGAGAAGAATAGTGAAGTATCAAGAGTAGGTAGAAGGGCAGAAGAAGATACCACTACCTTCTATTGAGATAGCCAGTGAGAGGGAATATAAAGTAGAAAAGATTTTGGATAGAAAAGAAAGCAGGGAAAAACTGAAGTATTTAGTGAGATGGAAGAGTTATATGGCAGAGGAAAACACTTGGGAGAGGTTAGAAAATTTGAAAAATGTGATGGACTTAGTGGAGGAATTTGAGAAAGAAATAAGAAAAGAAGAAGTATGATAAGTAGAGAAAAGAAAAACAAAAGGTAGTAGAGGTAGAGTTGAATCTAGAGATAGAGAAATTTAAGAGGAGTGAGTTACCAGGGAAGTATACAGCAAGAATTTTGTTTGGGTAGGATGATAACAAGTTTGAGGATGAATATTTGAAGAAATTAGAAAGAAGCTAGACAAGATGGAAAGAAAAAGAGATAGGGGTGGGAGAAGCAAGTTCCTCCAGAGTAGGAACCTTAAGAGAGAGATACTGTTATGGTGTGTTTAGACACTAACATTTTTCTTTTTCTTTTATCTATTTTTCTTGATTTAATATTTCTTTTTTGGATGATGAAGAGGCACATGACTGTAGTCACATGATATATCACATAATGTAAGATCATAGGCCTAGACTAGGTAAGAGTGGACTAGAAGAATGATATTAAGGAGCATGTTAATAGCATGTCTACCTCATAGTGTATATATGATGCATTTATGGACAATGTATAGACTTTAGAGGTAGCAATTCAGCAGAGACTCCTTGTTGAGTTCTCTTGTGATCCCTACAATGATATCTGTCTTTGAGATTTATTGATTGTGTCTCTATTGGTTTTTATGACTAGTGGTTGCCACAATACTTGGCTAATATTTTGCTTTTATCAACCTTCTGTATATTGTTCTGTTTATCTCTCTTTTGAATTCTTCTACCAATGGCCTCTTCTCATATCTGCTCCCTCTTGCTGTTCTTCTGAACTCCTGTATGAACTCCTCCATTGTTTTTCCTCTCTGCTCCAACCTCCTTAACTCTGCTACTTTCACTGATTCCTTATTCCTTCCTCTAAATTCTTTCCTAATGTCTGCCAAAAATTCTCCTATATTCTCATATTCCAGTAGTTCTCCCTCCAAGTTCTCCAGCATGTTTTCCTTTCAGACATCTACTGATTCTCCCTGCACATATGATAGTACCCACTGTATTTGCTCTTCTACTGGTATCTTTCTCATTTTTATTTATACATACAGCTTGTATACTGTAATAAATCCAGCCACTTTTCTGGAACTTCCATCAAACTCCTAGAGCCTTACTACTTTGACCTGCATATTGGGTCATGCAAATGCTGCTGCCCTCTCTACTCCTTCCAGTCCTACTTGTACAATTATTGCTTGCAATACTGCCAGCTACTCCTGCTATTGTCGGACTACCTATTCCAAGTTAATGTTATGTTGACTCATGGTATCTAGTAGTGGTAGTATTGTCAGTGATGATGATGGTGGTGGTGACTACTGAACTGAGAGAGCTGATTCTGTGCTGGATTCAGTTTCTAGTTTGTATTCTGAACTTATCATCATCTTTTCTCTGTAAGAGTTAGTGGCACTCTTCTTGTTCACCTCACCCTATCTACTGACTACTTATCTACTGCTCTACTAAATTCTTAACTAATATCCCTAAGAAGAGAATCTCTAAGCTAGATGCTTTCTTACTAGATAATGTCACTTCTCTGTATGGACAGATTATAAGGGGACACTGCAACATGAGGCTTCTATATGAAAAACTAACTAGCAATATTCATACAAGGTAATACATCTACCTCCACTAGTGGGTTTTGGTACAAATAAACAACCAGGTTTCCTCTACCTGATTGGTACTTTCTTTAAGCCTAGAGTCTAGCTCTTCTTCTTAACTAAAAGATAGTGTTGCTCTTCAGTCAAGAATGGTAAGAGAGTAAGAAAAAAGTAAATAGAGAGGGTCCTGTGCTGGGCAGTCTCAAGAAGGGCTATTGAGTTCTAATGTTATGACTTAAAGACCTTAGGGTTGGTCAATAAGCAGAACTTTGTATAGGATTATACAAGAGAACTCAATAGAGAACTCTGTATAGGAATATCTGCCTTATATACTAAACAATGATGGTCCATGCTACTACTTTTCTAGCCTACCCTAAAGACTATATGTTCATCTCAAAGTCAACATGTGTAAGATACATTGTTATAATATCATCCTTCCAGAACCTTTTATGTTCTTGTGACCATTACTATGACTGTGTCATCTGATGTGACTGATGTGTGACAGCATGATTGTGATATCACCACTAATCCTAACCCTATATTCAAAATGGAAAATAAATAAAAAATAAAATAAAAAAGAAATATTAAATAAAGAAGCTAGTATCTAGGCTTTGTATGTTTGATACTAAGGTGGTCTCCTTTTAGAAGAAACATTAGTTACAATAGATGATATTAGACAACATATTAATAGACTTAGAAGGGCTCTCATAAGAAGTGAACTCATTTAAGTATGCCTTGAGAGAAACATTTCTAGATTAATCATACTAGATAGTTTGTGATAAAAATAGACATTTAAAATGTAAAATGAGAAATGTTCTCAAAATAAATTCCTCTTATAAGTAGAAATCATAATCTAGTTATATAATAAGAAGTCTTGTTAGGAATTTCCAGCTTTATGGCTAAAGTAAAATTAACCTAATTATAAGTAGGTGTTATGGTGTGCTTGGATACTGATATTTTTCTTGATTTTATATTTATATTTCTTTTTATTAACAATGAAGAGGTACATGACACTGAAATCACATGACATGTTACATAATGTGATATTATAAAGTCTAGAATGGACTAGAGTGGACTAGAGTAGTCTAGATGGATGATGTCAAGAAGTGTGTTAACTGCACAGCTACCTCATGGTATACACATGGTGCACTCATAGATGACACATGGATATTAGAGTAGAAGTAATTATTTATAGCATAGATTATGTGTAACTTATATAAATAAAATAGCAATCCAGCAGAGACTCCTTATTAAGTTCTCTTGTGATTCCTATGTTGATAGTATTACGATCGATGCCTCCTAGAGACAGCATGGACATAGGTAAAGGGTATGACAATATGATTGGCTGTGCCACATGTAGTCTCAGTCAGCACCTCATACAGAAGGTGTTGTCACCTTGCTTTATCCTTGCAATCTCTTCATGTTTTCGTTCTCATGTATGTCTCGTTGTGGACTTATGAACTAGTATAAATAGCATAGCTACATTCATGTATCCTTACACTTTACCAATTCTACTATTCCCTTATCCTTCCTCAAACCTTTGCCTTAGTTGCAACCTGAGCTCAAGCTTAAGGTCGTTACATTTGGTAAAGTGTCAACGAGCTCACCTTGCAAGAGAGATGCAGTAGAACAAACCTACGGACAAAACAAGACAGCGTTATCTATCGAGGAATAAAACACATGTAGTACAAACTACAGGAAGACAAGACGAGTTCAAGAAGAACAAACAATATAGAGGCATTGTTAGAATGACTAGGATCCTTGCAGATCAATGAAGAAGCCTCAATGAGCGAATACGAACAGACAGACATAGAGATGTTGGTAGCACAAGCAACAGCAGCTGCAGCAGTCAGCAAGAACATTCAGGTATGATTGCCGAAGAATATGGTACCAGACCCAGGGTGGTTCGATGGCAACCAGCCGAAATTTGAAGACTGGTGGAGGGGAATCAGACTATTCCTCAAGAGCAACAGAGTCAATGGAATGGACGATAGGATCACTGCAATCCTAGCTCACCTCAGAGGAGATGTAGCGGGAATATACACACAGAAGAAGCTCAATGAGCTTGATGAAGATAACGACACCCAGGATTGGGACGAATTTGTGAAGGAACTCAAGACGATGTTCAGTGACAAGTCCAAAGCAGCGGACACAGAATAGAAGATCGAAATATTCAAGCAAGGCAAAAGGAACACAGCGGACTTCATGATAGAGTTTGAAGCACTGGCCATGAAGGCAGATACAGATGAGCTCCACACCATCTTTCTGTTGAAGAAGAACGTACGACACAATATCATCAAGACGATACTGGGATACTCACCCATAGCAATGCCCGAGACACTCAAGGAGTGGAAAGTGGCAATCACATCTATAGGACAAGGATATGAGTCCACAGAAGGATGACAGGATTACAAGATGGCCACAGGAACGACATACAGAGGGAGAGGACAACCAATGGATATTGGGAAGTCCAACAACAACTTTAAGGACGGGAAGCTGAAGTGCTTCAACTGCAACAAATATGGATATATGGCGAAGAAATGCTGAGCAGAGAAAAGAGAATGGGATACATGAACCTGTTTCAAATGCGAGAAGAAAGGGCATATCGCCAAGAACTGCAAAGGAAAGCAGATGATGAAGAAACACAAGATACAAGAAGAAGAATCGGATGATGAAAACAACAAGGAAGAGGAGAAGGGTTTTGGTGAAGATCTCGAGTAGGCACGGTACGAGAGATCTCCTATGTAAAGTCCCAGAATAAATATATTATTCCGAATCGCTGAACTAGTGAGGGAAAGAGGGAACTTAACATGCAAGCAAAAGTCAAGATGAGGAATGGCAAGAACCTGAAAATAAAAGCACTAGTGGATTCTGGGTGTACCCACACAGGAATTGATGAACAACTAGTCAAGGAGAAGAGAATCCAAACCAAGAAGATTGACTTCTCTTTTGAAGTATTCAATGCAGATGGAACAAAGAATGGAGAGATGACCAAGGTGGCACCTCTAGAAGTTGAAATCAATGGCCACAAGGAAACTCTGGAAGCAGCAGTAATAGATCTCGATGGAACCGACATGTTCTTAGGACATGACTGGTTAGTCAAACATAATCCGGAAGTCAACTGGAAGAATGGAACCATCAAGTTTATGAGATGCCCAGGAAATTGTACGATGACACACAAGGATATTCGATTCAACTCCAGATGAACCAAGGACATGAAAACAAAGGATAACCAGGAACAGGACAATGGCGAAATTGGAAAAGAACCCAACAAGACAAACCTAGAGGACCTACCAAAATACATCCAGCCATTCACTCATCTTTTTAACAAGAAGAAATTTGAGAAACTACCGGAGAGACGTGAATGGGACCACGAGATTAACCTAACAGAAGAAGCACCAAGAGAACTTAACGCCAAGGCCTATGCAATGACTCTAAAAGAGGAAGAAGCATTGAATCAATGGCTGGACGAACAACTGAAAGTGGGACTCATTGTAGAGTCAAAATCAAGATATGCGGCACCTTGCTTCTACATTCCAAAGAAAGACGGTTCATTACGATTGGTTCAAGACTACAGGAAGTTAAACCAGGTCACCATAAAGAATAAAACGCCACTACCTCTAATTGGAGAAGTAATCGACAAACTCAAAGAGGCAAAGTACTTTAACAAGTTAGATCTGATATGGGGATATAACAACGTATGAATCAAGGAAGGAGACAAATGGAAGGCCACATTCCTCACAAACAAAGGACTCTTTGAACCCCAAGTGATGTACTTCGGACTATGCAATTCACCAGGAACATTCCAAAGGATGATGAACAGCATTTTCCAGGAGTTACTCCATGAAGGGGTGTTAGCAAACTATATGGATGACTTCGTTATACCAGCAAGGACAATCGAAGAATTGGAAGAGAGAACAATTCAGTTTTTGAAGATAGCAGAAAAACATAATCTGTGTTTCAAACGATCGAAATGTGACTTCAATATAGAGGAAATCCCTATCCTAGGGGTAATAGTTGGTAGAGGTCAAGTCAAGATAGAACAAGAAAAGATCAAGGCAGTCAAGGAATGGAAAACACCAATGAAAATCAAGGACGTTGAAAGCTTCCTAGGATTTGCCAATTTCTATCGACGATTCATCCACAATTTCAGCCATACAGCAAGACTATTGAATGAATTGAAGGGCAAGAAAGAATGGAAATGGGAAAAGGAACATCAAGAAGCATTTGAAGAACTCAAAGAGAAAATTATGAGTCAACCGGTCCTCTCTTTACCAAAAAGGGAGGGAAATTTCAGAGTAGAAATGGATGCTTTGGGACACACCATAGGAGGAGTGTTATCTCAAGAGCAGGATGGAAAGTGGAGACTGATAGCTTTTCTGTCAAGAACGATGCAAGCAGCAGAATGAAACTATGAGATCTATAACAAAGAACTACTAGCAATAGTAGAAGCACTCACAAAGTGGAGACAATATCTGTTGGATGCAGCGGAACCCTTTGAAGTCTGGACGGACCACAAAAACCTCAAATATTTCAGGGAGCCACACAAGCTAAACAGATGGCAAGCTTGATGGTATTTAAAGTTACAAGATTATGACTTCACATTAAAACACATACCAGGGAAAACAAACACAAAAGCAGATATATTATCATGGAAAGACCAGGTCAACACAAAGGAGGGTAACAAGGACATACAACTACTCAAGGACAAAATGTGGACAAGGAAGACAACAGCCAGGATTATGATGTTAGGACGAAAGATGGTGCCAGAAGAAGGCGACATACTCAAGAGAATTCGAAAGAACAATATGAGAGAAAAGGAAGTGACTCAAGCAATAAAGAAGGGAGATGGATTAGCATGGGAAGAAGATGAAGTGGTATACATGGAAGGAAGGGTATACGTCCCAAACAACAAAGATCTCAAAGAAGAAATTCTGAGAGAACACCATAACCCAGTAGATGTTGGACATCCAGGACAACATAGGATGCAAGAGTTAATCAAGAGAACATATTGGTGGCCAGGACTTAAAGAAGATGTCAAGAAATACATTCAAGGATGCGTTAAATGTCAACAAAACAAAGTGCAACATCAAAGAAAGGCGGGAGAACTACATCCATTGGAGATTCCAGAGGGACCATGGCAGGACATCAGTATCAACATGATAGGACCACTACCAAGTTCAAACAGAATGGATGCCATAGTGGTAATTGTGGATCGATTCACAAAGATGATTAGGCTTAAAGTAATAACAACAAATATTTCATTGGAAGGAATTGCCAAGGTTTACAGAGATGAAATATGGAAAATTCATGGAGTATCCAAAACAATTCTCAGTGATTGAGGACCACAGTTTGCATCGAAATTCATGGAAGACTTTACTAAAGTACTGGGAACAAAGAGAAAATTGTCCATGGCATATCATCCTCAAACTGATAGACAAACAGAAAGAATCAACTAGGAAATAGGAATGTTCTTACGACACTATGTGAACTACAAACAAGATGACTGGACAGAATGGTTGGCTATGGCGGAATTCGCGTACAATGACAAGAAACATGTGGCGACAGGCAAGACACCATTTGAACTAAACTTTGGAAGACACCCTTAGAAAGGGGACCTTATGGTTCAAATGGAGATACTATGAGTGGAAGAATTCATGAAGAACATACAAGAAAGTTGGAAACATGCGGCACAAGCAATGGAAAAAGCCCAGAAGAACATGAAACGGCAGTTCGACAAAAAAAGAAGAAATCCTCAAGGTCTGAAGGTTGGTGATCATGTGTGGCTAGAGAACAAAAATATCCAGTCAAATCAACCCTCAAAGAAGTTGGACAGTAAAAGATATGGACCTTTTAGAATCATAAAGGACATTGGCTCAGAAGCGTTTCAACTGGAGCTTCCAGAAGGCTGGATGATTCATAATGTCTTCAACAAGGATCTTTTGACACGATGTGTGGAGCTGAAGTTCAAAGGACAACACAAGGAACCAGCACCACCACCTGTGATTATTAATGAGGAAGAAGAGTACAAAGTGGAAGAAGTACGGAGGCACAGAACACAAGGACAGAGCATGCAATACTTGGTACACTGGAAAGGCTATGGGGATGAACACGATCAATAGATCGCAGCATCAGGGTTGCCACACGCAAAAAAGGCGATAGAAGACTATTGGACAAGGTATTCAAGTCGAAACCTATAAGAAGGGGGGGTAAAATCCCATTTCAATAGCCCAAGAAATCACTCAAATTCTTAAAGCAACAACCAAATCCAACAATGTCATTCTCCACTGTTAACAACAATACTTTTATCATGGCACCTACTTCTCCCAACCCATATATCTCACGAAAACTCAATAACATGGACTAAGCACAAGTGATGAAGAGAGAACGAGAGGACTGATCAAGGTTGTACCATAAGACATTGAAGGGGTTGGAAACAATGATTGATATACAGAGGATGATAAAGGATATCAAGAAACTAGCAGAAGAGGCGAATACTACAATAACAGAAATGGAAGGCATAGTTTTAACAGCAAGCATCAACAATTGAGTCATGAATGTTACCAACATTACTCAGATATCCGAAGACCTTCGGTATTTGGTTCAGAGCGACATGGATGAACGAGCATTGCAGATACAAAGAATGTTAGCCGATGAACTGGACCATTATAAAGGAAGGGGCAATGACTATGTGAATATGAACATCAAGGAGATTCAAGAGTTGTACATGACAGAAGAAAGGAAAGAAGACAAAGGAATGATAGAAAACGAAGAGGTCATACTAGTTCAGCCATATGAAGTCTCATCAACAACATCATCTTCCACAACAAGCTTTATAACGGATGAAATCAACAATCTCACCAAATACATGAAATTCATGAAAACCCCAGCACAGACCAGAATATTTCGACCACCACCATATTATCAAGCTCTCAAATCAAGGGAAGAACAAGATCCAGAATTTTGGAAAGAAGTAGCAAAGGCATTTGTGGACAAAAAGAGGAATACTGATACAACAATGGGTGTCAAATACCCATGTATTAAGGAGGTCCACCACATGAACCTTACTTCATAGCCATCGATAACAAGGATCAAGTAATCATAGGCCCTAGCAAAAAGATAGTGGCCACACATGTGGTAGGAGAACTGGAAGTCTTGGTTTGATTCATGAGGGCATGAATCCTGAAATGGGGGTATTGTTATGATCGATGCCTCCTGGAGACAGCATGGACATGGGTAAAGGGTATGACAATATGATCGGCTGCGCCACATATAGTCTCAGTCAGCACCTCATACAGAAGATGTTGTCATCTTGCTTCATCCTTGCAATCTCTTCATGTTTTCGTCCTCATGTATGTCTCGTTGTGGACTTATGAACTAGTATAAATAGCATAGCTACATTCATGTATCCTTACGCTTTACCAATTCTACTATTCCCTTATCCTTCCTCAAACCTTTGCCTTAGTTGCAACCTGAGCTCAAGCTTAAGGTCATTACAGATAGCCTACTGAGAGCTTTACTTGTTTGTATGATTATTGGACTTTGTGTCTAGTGGTTACCACAATAGTAGGATGTAAAGACACATTTTATCTAGGGAGAATAGAAATATATATGAAAAAATAAAAACTTGTAAATAGAAAATAAGGCTTTGTGAGTGGAAAAAGGATCTAGATATAATATAAAACATTTATTAGGTAAGAAATATACATAGAAAAGGAAACTATCAATGGGAAAATTACAGAAGATATTGAAAGAGTATAAGAATATTATCTAATACATGGGAATGTTATGAACTTAAGTCTTTAGGGTTAGATGAAAGAACAACTCTTGTATTGAGTAACACAAGAAAACTCAATATAGATCTCTCTACAAACTATTCTACCTTATATACTACTAACCATGGTCTATGCTCACTACTGTGCATTCTACCCTAAATAACTATATGTAGAACATGAGGCCAACATGTGGTGTCTATGTTGTATGACATCATCTGTTTTAGATCCTTCTACTTTGTTCTCTGTATCTTATGACCTAATCCTAATCCTATGTTCTAAAAATAGAAAAATAAGAAAATAAAATGAAAATAAAATGAAAATGGAAAATAAAATAATGAGAAACTAAGTCCACCATTTGTGAACTTGACATTATCCTCCTCTTAAGGTTTCTCCTCTAGAGAAACTATCTTCCATCTCCTCCAGTTCCTTTCTAGCTTCTTCAAATTTTCCTCCTCAAATTTTCCATTGTTCCACCTGTACAATATTCTTGCTATGAACTTTTCTGGTAACTCCCCTCTTCTAAAGTCTTGTTCTTCTGCCCTATCTAGCTTTTCTTGTCTTCTTATTTCTGCATCCATTCTTTCTTTGAATTCTTCTAACACTTCTTTCGTCTTTCCTAAATCCTCCTTTCTCTCCCAAGTATTATGCTCTGCTATAAACCTTTTCCATCGTTCTAAGTATTTTTCTACTCCTCTCATTTTTTTCTTATTTAGAATTTTTTCCACCTCCCATTCCTCAACTCCTTCTACCTCCACTGGTTTTCCTTCCTCATTCTTCTGTCCCTTTACTTGCTTCTTATATTGAACTACCTGGCTCACATTTACTACTGAATGAATTCTCATTGAACTTGGTAATCATAATTTTACCGCATTTGACGATACTACCTCCTCTATTACATACAGCCCTACATATCTTTCCATCAACTTCCATACTAGTCTTTTCTTGAATACTAAGTCCTTCATACTTAGCATTACTCTGTCTCCTTTCTTCCACTCTTCTGTTTCTCTTCTACTTCTGTCTGTATATCGCTTCATCTCCTCTTGTGTTTTCCTTAGTGCCGCTGCTGCTTCCTCATACACCTTTTTCATTTTTTCTACAAATTCTGTCACACTCTCTACCTTCCCCTTTTTTCTTATGTCCCCTCTCCATTTTTAACTCTCTCCCATAATTTGCTATGAATGGTAACACATTAGTTGTAGTGTGAGTCTTATTATTCACTACAAACTCAGCTGATGCCAACCACTCTGGCCAATTCTTTTGCCTATTCTCCATGAAAAACCTCAAATACTACTCCAACTCCTGATTCATACGTTCTGTTTGCCCATCCATTTGTGGGTAGAATGCTGTCGACAACTTCATCTCTATTCCTAACATCCTGTTCAACTCTTTCATCAAACCTGCCACAAATTGAGGTCTCCAATCCAATACTATGCTCTCTGGTAACCCATGCAACTTCCATATATTGTCTCGGAATAATCTTGCTAGTTCCTCTGCTGATGTTCCTTCTGTTGTTGCCACAAAGTATGCTATTTTGGACAATTTGTCATACACCACTAGAATTGCATCTTTTTCTGCCACTACTGGTAACTTCATAATAAAGTCTACCATCAAGTGTATTCATAGTTTTTCTGGTATTTTACTCAACTTCAATTTCCCTGCTAATTCCTCTGTTCTATTCTTCATTCTTTGATATAAGTCACACCCTTCTACATATCTCCCTACATCTCTCGTAACTCCTGGCCACCAATAATTTCTTGTCACCAACTCTATTGTCTTCTATCTTCCTCCATGTCTTGCCATCGGTACATCATGATGTAACCAGATCACTTCTGCCCTTAACTCCTCATCCTTTGGTACATATACCTTTTCCTCTTTTAATACTAGCTTCCCTTCTATTTTCCACTCATCTCCTCTTAATTCCTTTACTTTTGTCTTCTTCATCTCTTCTACTACTCTAACTATGTCTTCGTCCTTACTCCTCACTTTTTTTATTTTTTCTAACAGTTCTACTTTTGGTCCTTTTATTACTACTTCCTGTAAATTACAAATCCAATGGTCCTTAATAATTACTTGGTCCTCATTGTCCCTATCTATACCTATTTTCCAGTCCAATCTTCTACTAAGTCCATCTGCTTTTCCCATCCTTGTTCCTGGCACATGTTTTAAAGTGAAGTCAAATCGAGACAAATACAATGTCCATCGAGCTTGTCTTCTATTCAACTTCTGCACTTCCATAAAGTACTCCAAATTTTTATGATCTGTCCAGATCTCAAATTTGAACTATACTCCTTCTAACAAATGTCTCTAAGCTTCCAACTTCCTAATAATCGCCAACATCTCCTTATCATGAATTTTATAATTCCTCTCTGTTCCGTTCAATAATTTGGAAAGGAATGCCACTGGTCTCCATAACTTATCCTCATACTCCATTGACAATACTTTTCTAGTTGCATAATCAGATGCATCTACCTCCATCTGTATTTTTTTATCTAGGTCTGGTGCCGCTAGCACTGGTTCTTCTGTAAACCTTCTCTTCAACTCTCCAAATACTCTCTCTTCTTTCTCTGCCCATTCCCACTTCTTATCCTTCTTTACCATATTATGTAGTGGCCTAGCTATTGATACAAAACCTTCAATGAATTGGTGATAGTAGTTAGCTAACCCTAAGAATTTCTACACATCTTTGACATACTTGGGTGTTGGCCACTCTAGTACTCCTTTTACTTTCCCCTTTTCCATCTTGATCCCCTTCAGTCCTATTACCACTCCCAAAAATTCTACTTCTCTAACCTTCCATCTACACTTCTCTGGTTTTACATATAGATTATTCTCCTCCAACCTTTTAATCACTTCTGCTACCAGCTCCTCATATTCTTCTTCCATCTCTGTTCCAATTATCACATCATCTATAAACACTGCTACTTTTCCAGTGTTAATTAAATCTCTCAACAATTCATTCATCATAGCTTGAAATGTTGCTGGAGAATTTGTCAACCCAAAAAACATCACTGTAGGTTTGAAGGACCCCTCTGGTGTTGTGAACCCTGCTTTCTATTTATTCCCCTTCTTAATCCTCACATTATTATAGCCCCACCTCAAGTCCATCTTTGTAAACACTTTTTTTGTACTGATATTTTCCAACATATCCAATATTAATGGCAGGGGATAGTTGTTTTTAACAGTCCATTAATTTAAGTATTGATAATCCTGGACCATTCTCTTTTTTCCATTTTTTTCCCTACAAAGAACACCGGCGCCATCTACGGTAACTTCAACGGTCAGATATATCCTTTTCTTAACTGCTCCTTAATAAACTTCCTCACCTCCTCCCTCTCTTCTCTTGACAATGGATACACCTTTCCCTTCCTTGGAATAAACCCCTCCTTGACATCTATTGCATAATTCTACATCTTCTTTGTCGGCATTCTTTCTGACTGTTTCTTTCTGAATACCTTAATCCACTGATGATATTTTTCTAGCACCATTTTCTTTGCCTCTACCTCCAACTTTGCTGCTTTTTTCTCTTCATCCTATATCTCCCATTCTTCTGCCACTTTATTTACCTCCATTATCTTCCCCTTTTTCTGTTTCTTCTTTTTATCCTTCTTCTCTCTCTTCTTTCTAGCTTCTTTCTTCACTTCTTTTTCCTTTTGCTTTTCCTATTCTGACTTTTCTTGCACCGGTCTCCACTGTTTACTGCACTCTTCTGGACATCTTGTCATTTTCACTTCCCCTATTCTCCAATCAATCTCAGAATTGTGGCAAGCTAGCCATGGCATCCCCAAAATCACTATCCATTTCTGCCCACCAATCACGTCTATCTCTGTTCTTTCCCTGTGTTCCTGATAATAAATGTTAACCTCTACCATATTTTTAATTGGTCCCTCTTTATTAAGCAACCCATCCACATTTCTTACATTCATTGGCCTCTCCAACTTCTTTAACTTGAAACCCTGCTTTTTGGCAAATTCTGAGCTCATGACCAGTCTAGTTGCTTCACTGTCCAACAAAACTTCCACCGTTATCCTCTCCTACATGTCTATTCTCTCCAGTCCAATCTTTACTGTTACTTTCCTTAAAGTTCTTCCCTCCACTTTCCTTACTTCTATCTTCTTCTCAATTCCCTCTGATACTGATATACCAGTATCTATTTGCATAGCTAATACATTAAATCTGTTATAAGAACTTAGTCAAGGGTTTCTAAGTTTTCCACCTCTTTTAAATGTCTGATCTGTTTGATATTACCCTCAAACCTTCCTCCTCCATATTCCACTCTTTTCCCTTCCATCACTCTTCCTCTTCCCTGGTTCCTACAATAATGGGCCATATGCCCAAAACCTCCACAAGCATAACAATTTCTTCCCCGATCCACCTCCATTGTATAAGGGTCCCATCTAGAAGGAGCCCCTACACTCTGTCCTAACCCCCTTACTACCACTGCGTTTGTCCTCTCCACTCCCTCCATTGGAGCAGACCCTGTTGTTGCCTGCTGAGGGGGCATTTACCTTCTCTGCTACACTAATAGTCATAGCATATTTTGTCTTTGCTTCTATTTTGGAGCTCCTTCCACCATTTCCTTCTTTCCTCACAATCTCTCTTCCTTTTTCTTACTTTCCCTCCAATTTCTATCAAGGGCTGTTGCCCTCCTGTACCATTGTTCAATGGAGTCTGGTTGATTTTTGAACTCCATCAACCTCCTTCTAATCACTCTGTTTATCCCTCTTTTAAATTCTTCCACCAGTGGTCATCCTTCATGTCCACTTTCCCTTGCTGCTCTCTTAAACTCTTGCACAAACTCCTCTATTGTTCTTCCCCCTTGTTCTAACTTTCTTAATTCCACCACCTTTACTGAATTTTCTTCTCCTCCGCCAAACTCCTTCTTTAAACTTGACAAGAATTCTTCTACTGTCTCATATTCTATCTCTCCTGCTTCTAGTTCCTCCATTATGTTTTCCTTCTACACATCAGCTGACCCTCCTTGCACATATGACAATATCCACTGTACTTGTACTTCCACTGTTGCCCCTGCCAACTTGTTTCTAATATACAACTTATACCCCATTATGAATCCCACCACCCTTGATGGTGTTCCATCAAACAACTGAGGTTTTGCTACCTCTATATTTCCTATTCTTGCTTCTCCTTCCCTTTCCGCTGTCCCTGCTCCTCCTGCAAGCAGGGCTTAAATTTGTGCCTACATTGCAGCCAACTACTCCTGTTGCTGTCGAATGATCTCATGTAGGTTGATTTGACTTATATTGTTGTAAGTGGGAGGTAAGTCAATAGAGGATGGTGATGATGATAGTGGTGGTGGTGATGGTGGTGATGATGTATACAGGAGAAGAGTGGAACCTATGCTGGTTTCACTCTCTGACTCGTACTCTGAAGATAACAGTATCTTGGTATGTGATAGCAGACTCTTTTCTTGTCCTGTCTACACAATTACTAACTACTTCTGACTACTGCCCTAATAAAATGGTAAACGATTTTGTTCTAAGAAGGATGTTTTACTCTAAGTAGGGTTTTAAGAATGCTTACTATTCCTCTGCATAAATAGACCACAAGGGGGTCTATAGCACAAGGTTGGTAAAATGAAAAAGGGTAACTAGCAGGTCCACAAAAGATAATATGTCTGAGATGTACCAGTGGGCTTTGATACAGACAGGTGACTAGGATTTCCTCTCCTAGTTGGTATACCTCTTATGCCTAGGGCCTGGCAATGTTTTCTTGACTAAGAGATGGTGTTGTCTCCCAGTCGAGGATGATAAGAGAAAAGAGTTTTAAGAAGGCTAAGTGTCAAGCAGTCTTTGGAAAGGGATATCAAGTTCTAATATTATGAACTTAAGTCTTTAGGGTTAGACAAAAGAACAACTCTTGTATTGAGTAACACAAGAGAACTCGATAGAGATCTCTCTACAAACTATTCTACCTTATATACTACTAACCATGGTCTGTGCTCACTACTATGCATCCTACCCTAAATGACTATGTGTAGAATATGAGGCCAACATGTAGTGTCCATGTTGTATGACGTCATCTGTTCTAGATTCTTCTACTTTGTTCTCTGTATCTTGTGACCTAACCCTAACCCTATGTTCTAAAAATAGAAAAATAAGAAAATAAAATAATGAGAAACTAAGTCCACTGTTTGTGAACTTAACAGAGAATGTGGATCCTAGGTGATCTTGACTTTAGTAGATATACTATACCTTTACATGTTACAATAGTTACATTTGGAAAAAGGATATTAATAGGAAATAGAGCATAAAGAAAGTCATACTTCTGAGTATAGACACTCAAAACAGTGTACTATACTAGTTGATTTTTAAGCTAAGGAACTACAGAGTATTTACATGTCTTAAATAGACTATTTAAGGATTAGAGAAGATAGGTAATTACTCTGGATATACTAAAGTCCTTAGAAATCAAGTTCAGAGTTCTATGGAGATTATAAGGAACTATGTGATTAGTAATGGAGTGATTAGACATAAAAAGAAACTAAATAGATCTATACTAAAAGAAGATGAGTAAGTAGAAAGAAAGAAATTCTCTTTTATAGATGTTTTGAATAAATTGTATATTAGAGAAATATTATGCATGATATAATCAGATAAATTAGATGTATTTGGATGGATATGTAAAAATGCTGTGAAAAGCTGAAAATTTATAGGAAAAACTAAGAAAAAAGCTTTCTTATAACTAAAAGCTTCATAACTGGAACAAGACAACAAAATTGTTAGGCATGGTTTATACTAGAGGTAAAAGTCTGTAAGATGGGCTCAGATATGTGCAAACTTGTAGAATGACCTTAGCTTCAGCTTATGTACTGTGCCACCTATTTGCTATGTGGTCACAATTTCTAAAGTAAGGAAGAAGTCTGAAATAGAGTGAGTACTGATTGGTGTGCCACTGTTGAATACTAGGGATTGAGTTCAATAGAAGTTATCTTTGTCAATTATCAGACTAGCAAATTACAATGTAACTACTAGTCTTATATATAAAGAGATACTATAGAAGATGCTTGGGGTTTCAGAGGTATAGCCCCTATTGCTCCAAGCAGAGGTTTCAGTGTTAAGATACTGACAGGAGTACAACTCTGCCATAGAAGACTGAGTTGGATAGGAGTATCTCTATCATGAAAGACAAAATCTCCAGATTGTTGCATCACTGTTGTATAGGCATGTTATAAGAAAGATAGGCTTTTAGATTAGATGTTGACAAGGAGTATCACTGTGGAGATGTGTTTTCTGGATGGGTGGACTTAGCATATGACAAAAGTAAACTTAGAATCACACAAAGAAATACTAGAGAATAGATTTTTATATTAGAAGAGATTCAGTTCATATGTCATGTCTTGTTTTAGCTATATTTGTTCTAACCTACAGATAATACTTTCTCTTATCTACACTTCTAATCTCTTCTAGTATAGATTAATCATCTTTATCCTTACTAGACTCTTGCTAACTTTATAAATCTTTATCTCTAATATCTAAGAATTACTAGTAATTAGGATAATGTCTAGCAGTATCCATTTTAAATAACTACTCTAGATAGTATACACTATAAAGTTTTATTCTGAAAATTGACTAAAACTATTATATTACAAACTTTATTTAACTTGTATTTCCATAATCAGTGAACCAATTCTCACAAACCAAGTTACACTAAAAAGCTCTAAATAAGAACTATCTGTACATATGTGAGATATTACTACAAACTTCATTCAACTTGTATATTTACAATTAGTAGACTGATTTTCACAAACCAAGTTGCACTAAAAAGCCCCAAATAAGGGCTATTCACATATATACAGGATATACAAAAGTAACAATAGATTACTGAGATATCAGACCATCAGTAACTACAAGTTTCATTGGATATTATCTCAGAAAAAGCTAAATAGATTTCTATAATCAAAATTGTGTTAGAAAGTGCTCATCAAATGGTTTCTAATGATATATCATACATCATATGGAGATCAGTATTTATAGAGATACAAACATATCAATGTAGTAACATAATTAGTTATCTTTTAAAATTAGCCTAATATCTGCTATAATAGACAACAGTCCCATCAAGTATAAGTTTTGATTATGTGATAGAAATAGCATGTACACAGACCATCACTAATTTGTATAAATACTTCTGTATCTAAGGATTAGATTTTAGACTTAATAATATAAAAGAAAAAAGCAATATGAATGATGTCAATAATGAAATGATATAAATTAATATAAATTAATGATTAATCATCTTATATGGTAGCACCCAAAAGACTCTCAGTGAATACATTGTTCTTTTTTAGCTTAAATATTAATACTAGTCTTCAAGAGTCATGTATAGAAGTAACCAATAATATAGAGGTCAGCACCTCTAAAGGCTAGTCTAAATCTCTTAGTTCTAATAGTTCTAGGTCAGCTTTGGTGCTTTTAAATGTATTCTCAAAAGTATATATAAAGCATATTCAAGCTCTCAATAATAGTTCTGTATAGGCTGATTAAGTGGAATACAGAAGTTCTAGCCCACTCCTCTCTCCTATGCTTCAACTACAGGAGAGATAGATAAAACTAGGCTGAAGCAGCACTACAACCACATGGTGTAGTGTCTAATAAAACATACCTGCTTCAAGATCTGAAATTGACAACCATTTCTTATACTGATAATTAACTTGTAGATCTGCTTCTTTGGGATAGTAACTTCTGTCCAATTTTTATTTTCAGCAGAAACAAGTACTTAGAAGGTGATATAAAGAATATTACCTGTTTATTATTAGAAATTGCAGCATTTATTAGGCAACAAAAATTAGAGAGAAAATCAGAGAAGAATATTTCTCAGATTGCTGAATTTAGTTTTGCCATGTGGAAGTTCATTTCCTTAATTTATAAAGTAAGCTAGGACAAGCTATCAGCTAATAATAATCATAAATTCTTTAGACAGTGTGTTTTCACACAATTTAACAATAATAAATTATCTAACTCAATAAAAAATTCAAGTCAAAAAATGGCCCCTAAAAATAAGCAGGCTAATATTTCTAAAGTGCTTCCTTCTATTCCTCCTCATTCAAGCAAAAAGATCTTGGAAAAATCCCAATTCTTTATAAAAAACCTATTATTCTCTTTGACCAAAAATTTATCAAAGAAATCTTTATATGCACAGGCCTCCAAGATCAATATAAATGAAATTATCAGAATAAGTGAGATATTTCTAAAACTACTGGCAAACAAAGTATTAGAAATCCACAAGGTATTAAAACAAAAAACCCAAATTAAACATAACTATGAAGGCTTCATCCAGAAAGCAAGTCATTGTATTTATGAGTACAAATAACATTTCAAGAGTAATATCCAAAACTAATGCCCATATTTCAAACATTAACCAACTCTTGAAGGAAGTTAAATCTGAAGTCTCTGTTGATTTCATTCACTCTCATAACAAAGGGTTACTGTTAACTACTAACAAAGTAGCTATCTCATCTGATTTCAACATTATTGAAAAGTATCTCAAAGATTCAAACAATATTGAGCATAAAGAAGATATTATAAAGAAGATATAAGCCATAGACTTCTACAATCTAAGTTTTATCTTAAAATCCTTAGTATTTTCTACTTTGTTGAGAGTACAAACATTCTGATCTTTTCTAATATAGTAGAGAGCATTATCAAGTCCACTCATATTTTCAATGACATTATCTTCACTTCTCACTCTCACATTATTAAAGCATCTCCAAATACAGACATGGCTGTTATTTGGGTCAATATCTGAGACTCTTAGAATAGTTCTAAAGCAAAAATGTTAATTGACAGATGCTGTAACTACATCACCATAATTCATGACACAAATATAAACTTAGAAGTCCCCCAGTGTAAAAATTGCTAGAAGTAGGGCCACACCACATTTGTATGCCATACACATGGGTTCAAATGCTAAAAATGTGATAGACTATATAAAATTGAACACTATATAAAAATGATATAGTGTTGTAAAGTGAACTTTAAAACCAATCCACTCAGACTCAAAACTCTAAAAGGAGAGCTGTGTTTCTACTTATTCAAATGTATTAACTACAAAGGTGACCACTAGGCAGATAACTATAACTGTCCACTCTGGAAACACAGATTTAATTATGACTAGTATAGCAAGAAAGTCTAAAAGCTCCAAAAAATTAGAATAAATTTAATTTGCTCAAATGTGAGCAGTGGTAAGGCATGATTTCAAAAATGCTCAACATTTTTTGCAGAATATCAGGAAGAACAGGGTTTTTACTAATATCATTATAAAAAATAACAAAAAATTCAACATCTTATTAATTCAAGAATCTCTTTAATCTATTATTTAACAAGTGTTAAGCTCTTTGAATGAAAAATGTTATTAGTGCTCCTCACCATCCATTCTGAATTATATTTGCATGATTAACTTCAGATGATAACAAACATTCAAGAGTTATTATGTATATCAATGTCAGACTAATTAGTCTGAGATTTTTATTAAGAAAAAATTTTTAAATCATTGTGATATCAATCTTATCTCCTTTTTCAATTATGGCATCATATGTTTTATTCTAAATGTTTATTTGGATGATTCCCAGAATGCCTTAAAAGTATTTAAAAAATACTAAGGTTAATTTAAATAATATTCTTATTATAACAGAGAACTTTAATATTAAGGATAATAATTGAGACACTTTGTACTCTTACCATTCATGTTATAAGACGAAAGTGTGAACAGATGTTGGTAGGGTTAGGGTTAAGATATAAATAATAGTATTATTATTAGTCTACAACAAGAGAAGAGAGGACACATGACTGGAAAGTCACATGACATGATGTCATAGGCTTAGAGGAGTCTAGAATGGTTTAGAAGGACTTAGAGTCTAAAAGGATTAGGAAGAGTCTAGGGTTAGAATGACATCAAGAAACATGGGTTCCTCATAGTATACATATAGTGCATACATGTATGATAAAGATTAAAGAATATGATGTTGGAGCACATGAACATGGCATAGTAGTTTTTATCACAAATAAGATACTTACTGGTTGTGATACTTGAGCTGAATAGTGTTTCAGAGGTTCAGTACAAGAGTATGATGACTGACAGATGATGAAAAGTATCAACAGGAATAATTGACATTGTTAAGTCTGAGGTCTAGCCCTCAGACACAGAGGTATATATACAAAAGAGTGATGGTCCATGCACAAGCTGTTGTTATTACATGATCAAAACTTGTACCTGATGGGAGCTGTCAGCTGTCATAGCAGCTGTCAGGCTAATTTTAGAAGGTAACTAATTATGTCACTACATTGATATGCTTGTATCTCTACCAATCCTTATTGCTTTGAGATGTATCATATATCATTGGAAACAGATTTAATGAGTACTTCCCAACACAAGTTCAATCGTGTGAATCCGTTCAGCCGTTCATGAGATATTAGCAGACAAAGCTTTTACAGCTACTGATGTCCTGATATCTCAGTTGTTTGTTGTCGCTTTTGTACCTCCCATATATGTGCGGATAGCCCTCATTTGGGGCTTTCCAGCACAATTTAGTTTGTGAAAATCGGTCCACTGGTTGTGGAGATACAAGCTGAATGAAGTTTGTGACAACCTTGAAGAAGACATATGGTGGATAAGTAATAGACATGAGGACAGGATATGGACATTAGGGTAGGCATAGAGAAGTCATAGCACAGACCATGAAGACTTTATATAAATAGTTGGTAGAATACTGTTGTGGTTCCCTGTCAAGTTCTACTGTTGTGGTAACCACTAGACATAAAGTCCAATAGTAGCACTACAAGTAAATCTCTCAGTAGGGATATCTAGTGGGGAACATAAGTTGTGTATTCACAAGAGAACTTGACAGGGAACCACAACAGTATTCTACCAACTATTTATATAAAGTCTTTATAGTCCATGTTATAACTTCTCTATGCCTACCCTAATGTCCATATCCTGTCCTCATGTCTATTACTCATCCACCATGCATCTTCTTCAAGACCACCATGCCATGTCTATGTGCTCCAACATCATACTCTTTAATCTCCATCATACATGTGTACACTATGTGTATATCATGAGGAACCCATATCTCTTGACATTATCCTAACCCTAGACTCTTCCTGATTCTTTTAGACTGCTCTAGACTGCTCTAGGCCTATGACATCATGTCATGTGACTTTCCAGTCATGTGCCCTCTCTTCTCTCATTGTAGACTAATAATAATACTACTATCTATATCTTAACCCTAATTCTACCAATGTCTGTTCCCACTTTTATCTTATAACAATTCATTATATACTAACATGCTTTAAGAAGTTGTAGATAGTTTCAGTCTTGAATTGTCAATGTCTATCAATCTGGTACCAATATATTGCATGGATAATCCTCAAGAATCAAATTTTGTTCTCAATTATATATTTCTCAGAATAGAATGAGAATAATTCAACAATTACATTATATTGCCTGATTTTTAAAGCCCATCAGATCATAATCCTTTGTCAGTATCTATTATTTTGAAAGAAAAATTTATCCAAGAGAAAAAATAATGACTTATTAAGAACAGTAATAAAGAAAATATTACAAAATAAACTACTTATTTATATGTAATATCTGAATCTTGGATGTACTTTCAGAGGTTTAGGAGTGATTCAGAGAAGTTCAATAATGATGACAATGATGATTAAGATCAATACAAATGATAAAGAATAAAGAATAATAATAATTGATATTGTTAAGTCTGAGATCAAATCTTCAGATACAGAAGTATATGTATAAAAGAGTAATGGTTCATGCACAAGCTGTTTCTATCACATGATCAAAACTTGTATCTGATAGGAGCTGTCATCTGTCATAGCAGCTGCCAGACTAATTTTAAAAGGTAACTAATTATGTCACTATATTGATATACTTGTATCTCTATCAATACTTATCATTATAGGATATAATATATATCATCAGAAACAGTTTGATGAATACTTTCCAATACAAGTTTAATTGTGTAAATCTGTCTAGCCATTTATGAGATATCAGATAACAAAGCTTTTATAGCTACTGATGGCCTAATATCTCAGTTATTTATTGTTGCTTTTGTGTATTCCATATATGTGTGGATAGCCCTTATTTGGAACTTTTCAGAGCAACTTAGTTTGTGAAAATCAGTCCACTGGTTATGGAGATATAAGCTGAATAAAGTTTGTAATATAGTAGTAAAAATAGTAGTATATTGGATTCTTGCTCAAGAATGAAGTTCTTAATTCTAGCCACTGTTTGTAAGATAGTAAAGTATCTAGAAAATGCTGGACCAAAGAATTAGTTTTTGTTGTTAATGAAAGGATTTAGTTTTCTATCACTTAGAAAGTCTAGGGTTAAAGATTGGAGTTCTGTATTGGAAAGGTTTTTAGAGTAGAGAAACAGATCAAAATTATGGTTTATCTACCCATAACTACCTTTTCTTGAGAGAAACTTTTCTGGGTTATTAAAAGATGCTGTTTTACTAGCTTGATTGACTATAGAAGTCCATTAGTCTCTAATTCTTATTTATATAAGAATTTTTGCTTGAGAAAGGGAAATAGTAAAAATTTAAATTTATTATAGTAAAATTTGAAGTTGTGAATGAGCAAAAATAAGACAGTTCTCTCAAGCTGAAAGTCCTCTCATGAAATTATGGCAACTAATAATTAAAATAATCAATAATATAATAAGTAGTCTTATAAAGCAAGAGTTTTATAGAGATTATAAGAGAACTTGATAAAAAGTCCCTGATGTATTGCTATTCTATTTATACAGATAGTTCATGATCTATGCTAACAATAACCCTATCCTAATATCTATATATTAGCTATAAGTATACTATATGTATATTATAAAATGAATATACCATAAACATATACTTTGATATTATCCTTTCAGCTCCTACTTTTAAAATCTAGGCCTATAATATCATATTATGTAATCATGGTCACATACCTCTTTATCATCCAAAATAAAATTAAAATTAAAATTAAAGAAAAAAAGATAAAAGAAAAATAAAATAAAATATAAGAGTTCAAGCATACTATCAAGCATACTATGATAGTATTCTTTTTAAGGTTCTGCCTCCAGAAAAACTTGTCTCTCTTTCTCTTTCTATCTTGCCCAACTTCTCTCTGACTTCTTTAAGTATTTATTTTCAAATTTTCTATTATCTTATTCAAATAAAATCTTTGCTATATATTTCTCTGGTAATTTACTTCTTGTCAAGATCACAAGAAATGAACTTAGTTTATTCTTATTTTTTATTCTTATTTTTTATTTTATTTTGATTTATTTTGATTTATTTTATTTTTAGAACTTAGGGTTAGGATTAGTGATAACATCAGTTAGTCACACATCAGTCACATCAGATGATATGGTAACAGTGACAGTGACAAGTCACAAGATATATGGAAGGATATTAAACATTCTAGAAGAGATAATGTCATATAACATGTGATACATATGGTCATTTAGGGTAGGCTATAAATAGCTTGCACAGACCATTAGGTATTTGTATATAAGGTAGACAGTCTTGTATGGAGTTCTTTATTGAATTCTCTTGTATTAACCCTAATATAAGGTTCACTTTTCTAACTAACTCTAAGGTTTTGAATTTGTAACACTTTTCTTAAATACTTTTGTCTCTAGATTCAATGTCTTTTCCTTCCTCTTCCACTAAGTCCATCATATTTCCCAAGTTCTCCAACTCCTTCCAAGTGTTTTCTTTTACTATATATCCCTTTTACCTGACTAGATGCTTTGATTTCCTCCTCATATCTCTCCTATTCAATATTTTCTCAACTTCATACTTCTTTTCTCCATCTATTTCCACTGGATGAGATTGGATCTTCTTTTGTCCCTCTACCTGCTCCTAATATATTGATATCCTACTCATATTAACCACCAGGTGAATTTTCATCAATGCTGGTAACTCCAACTCCACTGTATTTTCTTGTATAATTTTCTTCATTTTATAAAGTCCTACAAACTTCTTTATTAACTTCTTTGTTTCTCTATTCTATTTCTATCTGCATATTTTTTCATTTCTTTCTGTGATTGTTTCAATGCTACTTTTGCCTTCTCATGTATCTCTTTCATTTCTTTTACAAACTCCTCTACTTTTTCATGCTTCCTTTTTTTTCTTATCTCAAAGCCCATCCTTGGTTCTTTTCCATAGTTAACTTTGAACAGTGATGACTTTGTAGCTATGTGTACTTTGTTGTTAAAGATAAACTCTACAGTTACCAACTATTCTGACCAATTTTCTTATCTGTGATCAATGTACATTCTTAAGTACTGTTCTAACTCTTGATTCATCCTCTCCATCTGTCTGTCTGTCTGTGGATGAAAAGCTGTTGATAGCTTTGTTTTTATTCCCAACATCTTGTTTAACTTCTTCATCAACTCTGCTACAAACTGTGGCTCTCTATTACGATCGACACCTCCTGAATGCAGCATGGACTTGGGTCAAGGGTATGACGACAACGATCGGCTGCGCCGAAGTAGTCTCAGTCAGCACCTCATGTAGTAGGTGTTGTCGCCTTACTTACTCCTTGCTGTTTCCTCATGTATGAATCCTCATGAATGCCTCATGGACAACTCATAGACTCTTATAAATAGCGTAGATACCTTTCTGTATCCTTACGCTTTACCACTTGAATCTACTTCCCTTAACTTCTCAAACCTTTGCCTAAGTTGCAACCTGAGCTCTAGCTTAAGGTCGTTACATTTGGTAAAGTGTCGACGAGCTCACCTTGCAAGAGAGGTGCAGTAGGACAGACCTACGAATGAAACGAGACAGCATTATCTGTTGAAGAACGAAACACGTGTAGTACAAACTACGAGAAGACAAGACGGGTTCACAAAGAGCCAACGATATAGAAGTACTGTCAGAACAACTAGGATCTTTACAGATCAACGAAGAAACGTCAACAGAAGAATACGGACGAACAGACAGTGAAATGTCAGTAGCACCAGCAGCTGCAGTAGCCAGCGAGAACGAACAGGCAGGAATGCCAAAGAGTATGGTACCAGACCCAGGGTGGTTTGACGGAGACCGGTCAAAATTTGAAGACTGGTGGAGGGGAATCAGACTATTCCTCAAGAGCAACAGAGTCACAGGAATGGATGACAAGATCACCGCGATTTTAGCTCGCCTCAGAGGAGGTGTAGTGGGAATTTATGCACAAAAGAAACTCGACGAGTTCGATGAAGATAACGACACCCAGGATTGGGACGAATTCATAAAAGAATTCAAGACAACATTCAGCGACAAGTCTAAGGCAGCAGATGCCGAATGGAAGATCGAAACCTTCAAGCAAGGAAAACGAAACAC
>JAJOHK020000405.1:0-26977 GCA_022457215.2 Leucocoprinus gongylophorus | reverse complement strand
TTTCCAATTCTCTTAACCTTCTGGTTATATCATCTAATTCTTCTTTCTAATTTTCCCTTGCTCTTTCACAATGCTCTATACTTTTTAAAAGTTTGCTAGTGTCATTCTCTTTCCCACACTCTGGAAGTATTTACTAAGCAATTTGGCTTTTTTTTTTTTTTTTTTATATCACCAATTTATTACATGGTGTGTGGTGGCAGACTGTGGTAGTGACTATGTCGCTACTTACATGCAAAGCAAACTAACATGGAATTACAAGAAAGAAAATGAAAAGAGAAAAAGAAAGAAAAACAAGTAATAAGTAAAGAGAAGTCTTAAAAAGCAAAAGCTTTAGGATTGTGAATCAGGAATATGATAAAATGGCTTATCGAATCTCTTCTAGGGTTCCAGTACCTGTTAAATCTTCGGCAATCATAGAGTATATGCCTTCTAGTCTCAATAGGATATTTGTTGCATGGGCATTTGAAATCTTCATTTGGGAAAAACCTAAGATGGAATTCCCCAATTGGTGTATGGTTGGTAATGGCTCAAGTAGCTCTAGCACAAAGAGCATTTGAATGTCCGAAGGCTTGAAGCTATGGTCCCCCCTTGATGTATGATGGTTTGATTATATTGAAGTCGCCATCTAATAAGTCCATGAAGTTATTTCCTTTTCCATCAGAGGCTTGAAAACACATTTTCCATTGCTTTATAATGTCATCACTATCGGTTTTCTTGCAATAATCCCATGAAATTTTGCAAGGAAAGAAGGGAGTTGGTTTGAATGACTTAGAGTTTTTGTTGACGTCTTTGTGGAACCTCCATTTAAGGCAACTAGGACATTCCCAGAATTCAATGGAATTGTCCTGGCTTTTATTGAAGAATAGTCGTAGTTTGCTGAGAATGGTAGCCAAGTGAGACTGAAGTGGGTGCAACGAGCTGTCAAAGATGAGTTTTGCTGAGTGAATGGAATTAGTGATGACAATTATTTTGGAAATGTTGTCCTTATTACAGGCTTGGTTGATTCCATATCTCATAGCAAAAAGTTCTGCCTCAGAGCTTATAATAAATACAGCGTGGTGGACTGTTTTGATGAGGAGGGAGTTGGCTTGATGTACATGTGCAACTGATGTGGCAATGTTGTGTTTGATACTGGCATCGGTTACAACAAGAGCAGATGAAGAAAGAGAGTTCTGGAGAACCAAATCATCAAGTTTTTGAGTATAAATATTGTCTTTTCCTTTTTTATTGACTAAATTGAAAGAAAAGCAGTCAGAAAATTTGTCTGAGACACGATGACCAGGAGTGAACTCCTGGTGGAGAGAATCAAAAGAAGGGAAAATGCCATATGATTTAATCTTAGAGTCGATGATATGACTCTTCATACTGTTTCTTTGATGATTCATGAGAGAGCTGATGGCGTGAGGGTTGGAAATGTTAGTATGAAGAGGAGAATCATCCATTAAATTCTTTATGATGTGGTTCTCCAGGAGTTTGAACAGTCAGATAAAGGAATGATTAGCAAGTTTCTGAAGATGAAATTTAATGGGGATAATGCCTGCTAACGCTTTGATTCCTTCAAAAAGGGATGTTTTGAAGGCCCCTAGGATCCAAGTAGCAGCTCTTCTTTACATTTTGTTCAACAACTTCATATGGTATGACAGAGGCATCTTGTTGTAGAACTAGAGTTGGAATCCATATAGCACTATAGAAAGGATACAGCATCTATATAGTTGTTGTTTTTGGAGGGGGGATATTCCACGGGATGAATTTCCTAGAAGTTTCATGCATTTGACCATGAACAATGCCTTGTTTGAGTAGAAGTCAAGGTGCTGGCAAAATGTTAACTTTTGGTCAAAGAAGAATCCTAGGTATTTCCAGGAGTCCTTAGGACGAAGTATGGGGCCTCCTAGAGGAGTTAGGTTGAGGGGAGGAGGATTGAATGCTCTATGCAATCTATTAAAATGGAAAATTTCAGTTTTTCTATGTTCTATGACTAAACCAAAATCTGTGAGAAGATTAGAAAGAACATTATAGCTACAAAGGAGCTGGGAGTTTAAAGACAGAATAGATTTGTTCTGGGCAACAATAAGCCCATTGTTTACAAAGGAGAGTATGGAAATGGGGATTTTTAAGTTTTTGAGACATTTTTCAAGAATATATAAAAACAGGGTTAAATAAAGGGCCAATAGAATGGGAGATAGAGCTGATTCTTGTCCTACACTGATGTTGACTTTGAAATCTGGGGATTGCATGTTGTTCCAGATGTAGTTCATTTTTCTTTGGACAAGATAGTTCGCAAAGAAATTTGACACTTTGGATTCTAGACCCACCTTACTGAGGATGGATGTGAGTAGGTTGTGATTTAAAGATGGGAAGAACTGAGATATGTCGAAGGCAAGAGTACTTGTAGATTTGTCTTTAGTCCAGCCAGATCTCACAATATGCGTTAATGCAACTTCTGCATCCATGGTAGATTTAAATTTCAAACCATCTAGTTGGCTTGGGTAGATGAAGTTATTATTCACAACCGTGAATTGGATTCTTTCGGCAATGACTTTTTCTATTAGCTTGCCTAGTGTGTTTAATAGGATGATGGGGCAGAACATTTTCACATGGCCATAAGACGATTTGTTGGGCTTTGGGATGATTATCATAGATGAACACTTGAAGTAGTTCAGCCAATGTCCTAAATTGATACATGCATTAGCAACGTTAATGATGTTGGTTAAGCACTCATCTTGTTTGGTGATGATCTTTAAGTGTCGCCAAGAGAGTTTGTCTGGTCCTAAAGCCGAAGAATTGTTGCACTTGACAATCGCTTGTTTGAGTTTCTCTTTTGAAAAGGGAGCCCATTGAGCTGCGGGTTTGTGGTTGATTTCATTAAGGATTTCAATGTTGATTTGGCGGTTTTGAGCTGTATTGAAAGTACTGTGAAGCGCATCCCATAAGCTTTCTGGGAACAAACATGGTTGACCATTGTGCTTGATTGCCTTGGTAGCAGAGAGTTTCCACCTATTGATCCAATTAGTTAATTCCCAAAGACCTTTCCTTTTGTTGGCAATTTCTTGGATTTCATCATTGAAATACAATCTTTTAATGTTTTTGACAACTCTCTTGAAATTCTTCCAGTTTTCTAGAGATCTTGAGTTTCTATAATTATTGAGGGCTCAACTACACTTGTCTGACCACTATTGTTTAGAGTGCTTGGAAATTCTAAATTTCTTGGCATTATTTTTCCATGCTTGGTTGATAATGCACCCTAGCCAATTAATGACAAAATCCAATTTGATGACATTGTCAATGTTGCTAGTATTTAGGGATTTGAAGTTCGAAATCACTTCATCAATAAATGCCTTTTCTTGAACATTTTTAGGGAGAATCATGAATTTCAAAGATTGAATGACTTTTTCAGTGATGGGAATTTCGATGGAGAGGAGAGCGTGGTCCGAAGAAAATCGATTTTCAGGAAGGATGTGGTGACTGTCAAGTTCAGAGGAGCCACTATGGAAAAACATTAGATCTAGAATGGAATTCGCATCCCCAGATGTGTCCGAATATCTGGTGGGGCAAGAGTTAGTTGGGTTGGACAAGAATAGGTTAAATGAATCAGCTATAATAAATAAATCATCACTAATGGTAGAATGGTGAGGAAATAAAGGGTCCTATAAACGATCTCTGATATTAAAATTGCCAGTCATAATGAGAACGTTACTAATATTTACCTCAGTATCCTTAAGATACTTTAAGGCTGTATGAGAGGAGTCAGAGTATACATTTAAAATGAAAAAGCATATATTGTCATTGAAGAAAGAAATAAGATTGATGTCCCTATGATTAATAACATCTTTGTGAAGTAAGAAGCAAAGAGGTGAAAGGTGAATGTTTACATAAGATATGACTCTAGATAAGTTGTTACTGTCCAGAGGGACTCTGCCAAACATGATTCAGTTAGGGTGATGATTAGTGCTGATAAGAGGATCTCCTTTGCTGTTAGATGAACTTGGAACCTTTTGAATTTCTGACCATGGAGGTTCTTGGATTAAAATGATGTTGTAGTGATTCTGTGTCTCGAGGAGAGAGTGGATGATAAGTGTGTTTTTATGAACATTTTGCAATAGAATTCTGAGGGATTTCAAAATCATTGTTGAATCACAACGTTCGCTTCTGAACAGATAGACTTGGATCTGTTTTCATGGATCTCCGAATACTTCTTTATCTGCCACTCTCTATTGAATCTGTGACACCAGAATGGACATACGTTGGAGTCAGCTTGATGATCCCCATGATAGTTCAAACATTTAAATGAATGGGAACAGGGTTTGTCTTTCTTCATTTCTAACCTTGGAGAGTTGATCTTATTGTTTGGCTTGCAACACCATCCAAATTCTCTGTGGTTCTCTGACTTGTGGGGACTGTTACACTTGACGCATCTCAAACCCTGAATTCTGCATGAAAAAGTTATGTGTCCCCATTTCCAGCAGTTTTTGCACTAAGGGACCCCAGAGTTCATGTTCACTCCCCTAATAGTTGCTATGTATTTACCAATGTTGAAGCATTGATTGATGAGCATCTTGGCATTGCTTCCACTTTAAACGTCCCATATGTCGATCCATATGATAGACATGTTGGATTTGGGTGACACCTTGATGACTTTAGGTTTGGATGCTAACGAAATGTTGTCAAAGATTTGGTTTTGTTTAAAAACTGTTTTGATGTTGTTTGAAGTTAGGCATTCTTGGGAGTTGTTGTGAGGGTAGTACGGGATACCTATTATTTTGAGGTATGATTTGGATTTTGGTAGCTATGGTTCGTCTACCTGGAGTGTGTTAACATCGTTGGAGTTTTTGATGTATTGGTCAATTAACATCAAGTCAGATGGTTGGGAGACTTTGTTGGTGACAACAGTGATACCTAATGGTTCAGCTCGGATATAATTGACAAGGATTTCAGACTTGGCATTGCAGAATTGCCTGTTGATATTTGATACATGAAGTGACGAATTTTTGATGAATGAATCAACATTCTCCTTGCTCATGGGGATGATGATGATTTGCTTTCTGGAAGGCCCTTTAGTGGTCATTTGAATCTTGGGCTTTGACTTAACAGTTTCTTTGACGATGTTGTTAACTTGGTTGATTTTTTCCATGTTAAGAGTAGGAAACGCTTTCTTAATTTTGAGTACTTTAGCCATATTAATAGGGGCTTTAGAGGCCTGGGCATATGATTTGGTTGTTTTCAGATCTTCCTTGGATTTATTGTCATTCAAAGATTTCTTATTTTGGAAATATTTCGAGATGACGTTAACTTCCTTGGCCATTTTAGCTGGAAGAGGCAGAGGTTGTGGAATCTTGTCGATTGAAGCTGGTGTTGGTTTGGGAACTAACTTGTTGGATTTCTGAGTCAGAGAAGAAACGATTCTGGGAGAAAATCTTGATGAAATCTTTTCCCTGAGTGTTTTCGATTTGTTATCAGTATACAAGGAGTCCTAACCAGATTGGTAAACCGATAATATGAAGTTCCAGACCACATTGCCTATGCCATCAAAATTCTTTAGGTCATTAGCTGATTTCCAATTGACCTTCTTATTTGTAATATATCTCGCCATAAAATTAAGCAAGTCTTTGATATCCAAAGTGATTTGTTTTATAGAGCTGTGAAGGGAAATGGAATGGAAGTTTCTACTCCATAATTCAGGTTCTGTGGGGGCATTTGGATCGTATGGGATTTGAATGTTGATGGTATTATTATTGTCATCACAAGGAGCTTCACCGCATGTTTTGTTAAAAGAAACATGGCCACCATGATTTGCCTGAATGGAGGAAGCCTCATTGTTTTCACCTTGAGGCCTCATGTTACTGGTAATCTCAGTTGCCTTGCTGAGACGAAGCACTTTCTCCTGCTCCGTCTCATAGGACAAAGCAGGAGATTCTACAGGCAGGTCAGAGTCGACATCCATACTATTATTCATTGCTACTCTCTCATGGTAAATGATTGAGGAACAAGTGGAGGACATAGATGTGTCTCTTGATAAATTCTTTTTGATGTAAGAGGATCTACCTCTTGTTTCATGGTTGATAACAGGATTGGTTCCTGTGGATTTGTCCATCCCTGTGTTGTTGAGAAAGTACATGGTTGGTAAAGAGGTTTGCTGGTTGTGAGATGTAATTATAGTGCTGAAGGTTGTGCATGACTTAATTTGAAGTTGTAATACTTCTTGCACTTTGGCTTTCTTTTAATTTGGTCTTTTTATTCTGAACTGTTTCTGATTATTTAAATATTATCATTTCCTGCTTATGTAAAACAGAATTCTGATACATTAAAATGGATCTGTTACTATATAGAGTAGCTGTCACCTTTAGTTATTCCCATTCTGTTTTCTTAGAATTTCCTAAAAGTAAGTGTATAGTTTAGTATTTCTTAGACAATAAACTGAGGACTTCTCTAGTACCTTATTCACCATAAACTTCTCCACTAGTACTCCTGTCTAATTCTTTATTCTTTGACACATATTGTAATCTTCTATATTTTCCTATATTCTTTGTTACTCCTAACTGCTAGTAATTCCTTGTTACTAGCTCTGTTGTCTTCTATCTTCCTCTGTATCTAGCTGCTGGCACATTGTGGCATAATTAGATTATCTCTACTCTCAAATACTTATTCTTTGATATATATACTTTTTCCTCTTTCAATACCAAATCTCCTTCTACCTGCCATTCATCTTCTCTCAATACTTTAACTCTTGTCTTCTTTATCTCCTTTATTACTCTAACTACCTCTTGATCCTTTTCTCTAGCTATTTTTATTTTTTCTAATATATCTACTTCAGATCCTTTTATCACTATTTCTGCTAAACTACAAATCCATTCTTTTTTAATTAATTTTTGGTTTTCATTATCCTTTTTTACTTTCCAGTCTAGTCTTCTACTAAGTCTATTTGGCTTTTCCATATTCATTTCTAGTATATATTTCAAGTTAAAATTGAATCTTGACAAATAAAGAGCCTATTTTGCTTGCCTATGATTTAATTTCTATACTTTTATAAAATATCCTAAGTTCTTGTAATTAGTCCAAATCTTGAACTTAAACTTCATACTGTTTAATAAATGCTTCCAGTTTTCTAATTCTCTTATTACTGCTAACATCTCCTTATTATGAATTTTGTAGTTTTTCTCTGTCTCATTAATAGATTTTGAAAGATAAGCTACAGGTCTCCATTTCCTGTCTTTACACTCTGTAAATAATATCCTCTGTTATATAATCAGATGCATGAACTTCCATTTTTAATTTTTTTTGTCTAAGTCTGATGCTACTAACACCAGTTCTTTTGTGAATCTCTTCTTTAACTTTCTAAATATCTTTTTCTGCTTTTCTATCCAATCCCACTTCTAATCTTCTTTACTAAGTCATGTAATAGTCTGGCTATAGATATAAAATCTTTAATGAACTGCTAATAGTAATTAGCTAGTCTTAATACTGAATGAGGTTTGAAAGTACAGATAAGGGAGAGGGTATTATTTGTGATATTGACCAGATATAGCTAAATTAGCATATGATATCCACTCATTAAGTATAATCTGTCTTTAATAGTATTATTATGTTGAAGTAGCTGCTATTATATCTCAAATTTACATCTTCTCTTCTCCCTCTATTTGTGTAAAAATAATGTTTTTCTGTTAAAATTTTATTCTTTCTGAGGAGGTCAACAATCATATACTAGTCCAGAATTATCTGAGATTATCCATTTTCTATTATAGATAACAGCTTATCTCATTTCTGACTCACTTCTAATGCAGATTAATTAGAATTTATTCTATAGCCAATCACTCTATAACTAATCATGTAACTTCCTTATAATTTCTATGAAACTCTGGACCATATCTGAGAATTTTAGTATAACTGGAGTAATTATACAACTCTTCCATTTCTCAGATATCATTACTGTATATAATATTTAAGTTAGCTAGTATTTGATACAATTCACACTTGAGAGCAAAAGCTCATAGGATTAGTTAGAGTTTGACAAATTGTCATATACGAGTCCACCTGTCCGGAAATAATGTCTCTGCAATGAAACCACCTCTGAATCATACAAGCCTACCTTTCTTGCAACATATCTCATGGCGGTGCTGCAACCATCCAGATATTTCATCTTCCACAGTGGAGATACTCCTATTTAACTTGGTCTTCCATGATGGAGTTACTTCTGTCAGTGTCTCAACACTGAAACCTCCACTCAGGATAATAGGAGTTTTACCACTAAAACTCCAAGCATCTCCTATACTATCAGTTTGTATATAAGACTAGTAGTTACATTGTAATTTGCTAGTCTGATAATCAACAGAGATAAACTCTCATTGAACTCGATCTCTGGTGTTCAATGGCGATGCACTAATCAGTACTCACTTCCACTTGGACTTTCTCTCTTTCATCTGAAGTTGTGACTACATGGCAAACAGACGGTGTAGCATATAAGCTGAAGCTAAGGTCATTTTACAAGTCCACTCAACTTCAAGTCCATTCTATGGACTTCCACCCCGGTGTGAACTGCACCTGACACAAATATAGAAACTTGTTAAAGTACATAAAATTGCAGGTTTTCTAGAATAACATTGGCTTTAGCTTATATGCTGTGCTATCTATATATTACTTGGTTATATCTTTAAAAGATAAAATAGAGTTCAAAAGAAGAAGTTCTGATAAAAGGAATTCTGTATATTCTCAACTCTCTTTGGAGTCAATCCAACACTTCTTTCACCTTTCCCTCTTCCATTTTGATTTCCTCTAGTTCTATTACTACTTCTAAGAATCTTACTTTCTAAACTTTCCACTTGTATTTTTCTAGTTTTAAATATAAATCATTCTCTGCTAATCTTTTTACTACCTCTTCTACTATCTTATCGTATCTCTCTTCTTCTTTTGTTCTCACAATTACATCATCAATGAAACTTACCACCTCTCTAATACTGATTAAGTCCCATATAATCTCATTTATTATTATTATAACATAACTGTAGGTTCAAACAACTCTTTTAGAGTTATAAATACTATCTTCTACTTATCTCTCTCCTTTATTTATATATTATTATATCCCCATCATAGATCTAACTTAGTAAATATCTTCTTTATACCTATATTCTACAATATCTAAAATTAATGGTAAAGAGTAGTCATTCTTAATTGTCTATTTATTTAAATACCAATAGTTCTAAATTATATGCTTCTTACCATCTTTCTTTTCTGTAAAAAATACTAGTGCTGTTTGAAGCAATTTTAAGAGTCTGATATACTCTTTTTTCAATTGTTCTTCAATAAAATTGTATATCTCTTCTCTCTCTTTTCTTAATAACAGATACATCTTCTCCTTTCTTAGTATAAATCTTTTACTTCTATTGCATAATTCCACAACTTTTTTATCAGCATTCTCTCACTTGCTTTCTTTCCAAAGATATAGATCTATTTGTAGAACCTTTGAAAAACCAATTTCTTAGCCTTTTCTTCAGATTTTGCCACATTTTCTTTCTCATTTCAAATTTCTCACTTTTTTACTATCTTTTTCACTTTCATTGTTCTTTCACTCTTTTGTTTTTTCTTCTATTTTCTACTTCTGTCACTCTAACTTTCTCTGCTTTAGTCTCTACTACCTTTCACACTTCTCTAGACATCTTATTATCTTTATCTTCTTCATTCTCCAGTCAATTTTAGGATTGTGACAAGCAAGTCACAGCATTCCCAAAATCACACTTTACTTCTGACTACCAATCACATCAATCTCCATTCTCTTTCTATGTCCTTAATAATAAATCTTAACTTTCACTGTATTTTTATTAATTCTTTTCTATTAAATGTTCTATCTACATTTCTTATATATATCATAGTATACTTGAACCCTTATATTTTATTTTGATTTTCTTTTCTTTTCATTTATTTTTTTGATTTGATTTTTCTTTTTATTTTATTTCTTAAATAATAAAGAGATATATGATCATAGTCACATAACATGTTAAATGACATGATGTTATAAGTCCAGGATATAGGAGAAGAAGCTAAAAGGATAATATCAAGGTATATTTTTATAGTATGTTTACTTTATAATATATATATAATATACTTATAACTGACATATAAATATTAGAGTAGGGCTATTTATTGCTAGCACAGACTATGTATCTATAATATAAATAGGATAGCAATATATTAAAGATTCCTTATTGAGTTTTCTTGTAATCTCTATAAGACTCTTGTTGTTAAACTCACAAAAAGTAGACTTAGTTTCATTTTATTTCTCTTCTCATTTTCTCATTTTTTTATTTTCCATTTATTTTCCATTTTAGAACTTAGAGTTGGGATTTAGTGTGATATCACAAGTCACCATCACAAACTGTCACACTACAATGCTGTCATAGTTATACAATTATATATCATGATGGAAGACAGTAGAAGGATCTAGAAAGAATAATATCAAACAATGTGTTATATACATAGTTATTTAGGGTATGTTAAAGTAGTAGAGCACAGACCATTAGATCTTAATATATAAGATAGATGATTCTATACAGAGTTCTCTATTGAGTTCTCTTATATTAACTCTAATACAAAATTCTTCTTATTAACCAACCCTAAGATCTTTGAGTTGTAATGTTAGAACTCAATTCCCTTACTGAAACCATCCAGCTTAGAGTGTTACAAACTCAAGATCTTAGGGTTGGTAAATGAATCTTGTATTAGATTAACACAGGAAAACTCAATAGAGTTTCTAATATAAAGTATCTATCTTATATATTACATTAGATAGTCCATGCTACTACTGTATCTAGCCTACTCTAAAGATCATGTACAAACCATAAGGTTAACATATATTACACACATTTTATGATATTATTGTTCTAGAAGCTTCTACTATGTTCTGTAGTGACTATATAACTGTAAAACAATGTGACTGTGATAGTATTGTAGTATGACAATTTGTAACAGTGACTTGTAACATCACATTAGACCCTAATCCTAGTTCAAAATAGAAAATAACTTAAAAATAAAAATAAAATGAAATAAATAAAGTTCACTCTTTGTGATTCTGATATAGAGCTCTTTCTCACTCTACTCTCTTATCATTCTTGACCAAGAATAGCACCACCTAAAGCTAAGAAGAATTGCCAGACCCTAAACATGAGAGGTATACCAACCAGACAGGGAAAACCTAGTTGTTTGTTTTGTGCTAAAACCTACTAGTGCTTAGCAGACATACAACCTTATATGGATATAGTAGTTAGTTTTCTAGTAGAAGTCTCATGCTGTGGTGCTCCTTTGTAGCCCATCCATGCAAAGGAATAGTAGAGTCTCCTACAAGTCCCATCTAGAGTAGACATTTTCTTCTTAGAGATATTCATATACAAATTTGATTAGAGCAATAGTTAGTAGGTTGGATAGTCAGTAGACAGTGTGAGGTAGGATAAAAAGAGGGCCTACTAGCACCTACCAAGATAGATTTAAGCAGTGAGTACAAGTCTGAGAGTGGAACCAGCACTAGTTCTACACTCCTATTATACATATTTCCATAACTAACACTACTACCACCTTCATTACCACTTTCACCACCTTCACCACCACCATATACCATGAGACAATATGACTTACATGTTATCATTAAGCAATAACAGAAATAGCTTATGGCAATGTAAAAGAGAATAGAAGATAGACAAAGAGTAGAAGAAATCCCTTAATCTAACATAAGGTCAAATACAAAAGTGGCCAAGCCACAAGTGATTGATAGGATAACAGGAAAGGTTTCAGAGTTCATAATAACATGTAAACTATACATAAGGATGAAGATAAGAGAAGAAACAGCAGAAAACTTGGAGATAGGAATATTAGAATATGAGATAGCAGAGAAGTTTAGTAGAGATGGTAAAAGTAGCAGAATTGAAGAGATTAGAGTAGAGAGAAAAAACAATAAAAGAATTTGTACAAGAGTTTAGAAGAGCAGCAAGGAGAAGTGGGTATAAGGGGAGGCCCTTAGTAGAAGAGTTCAAAAGAGACATAATATCAGAGTTCAAGATAATGGACTCTAACTATTTTATTTTATTTTTGAGGACTTAGGTTAGGGTTAATGTGATATCACTATCACACATTAGTCACATAACATGTCAACAGTCACAGTCACATGATCATATGTTACCTAGAAGAAGGTAGAAGGTTCTGGAAAGATAATGTCATACAATATGTATAACCTTAAAGCAAATATATGGTTATTTAGGATAGGCTAGAAGTAGTTAGCATGGACCATGGAGTTTTAGTATATAAGGTAAACAATCCTGTACAGAGTTCTCTATCAAGTTCTCTTGTGTTTAACCCTAATACAAGATTCTTTTACTTGACCTACTCTAAGGTCTTGTGATCATAATACATAAATAAGACTATATGCCAAAGACTTATGAAATTAGAACAGTAACCCAGCTCTATTGAGCAATAGTTTGATAAAGCTATAGCATTGAACAGGAATTGGAGAGAAAGTAGATAAGAAGAGGAGAAATCAAGGAGTAAATGAGATAATAGGGCTTAGGCTCCAAGACAAAACTAACAAGAGATATAAAAGCAACTAATGTTATAATCTCAGATATAGCCAAGAAGACAGAAGACACAACAGTGGGTACCAGCAGGATCTGCTCCTATAAAGAGAGTTAAGAGAACTAACATGGTAATACTATATCTAAATTAACAGATAGGATTTGTATCTTGGCAAGACCTATATACTATGGAGGTAGATAAGGGAAATAGGAACTGCTATAACTGTGGAGGTTTTAGACATTTAACAAGGAATTGTAGGAATAGAGGAGCAGAAAGTAGAATTGGGAAGGGTAGAAGACTGAAATATGAAAATAATGAACAGAGAAAGATGATTGAAGAAAAAAACAAACAAAGTAATTTAAATGGGGATAGAGATCTGATAGTCCTTGATTAGATCTCAATAATAATAGGTTTACAATACTTTCTAAAGTAGTAGAAAATACATTCTGCTGCAATCTAAATAATAGAGACATGTTAAAAGAAGTGATGGTGAAAATTAGGCTAGAGAGAATTGATATACAAGAAGGAGTGATAGTAGAAACATTATTAGATAGTAGGGTCATGGGATTAGTAATGAGTTCAGAGTTTGTAAGAAAGTAAAGGTTTAAACTAAAGAAAATAGAAAGACCAATATATGTAAGAGATATGAATAATATGTATTCAATAAGAAGAGGCTGATGAAACATATGGTAGAGGTAAATATTTATTACCAGTGACATAGAGAGAGAACAAAAATAGATGTAATAGAAAGGCAGGAATGGAACATAATCTTGGGAATACAATGGCTTGTTCGCCACAATCCTGAGATTGACTAGAGAATAGGAGAAGTAAAAATAATAAGATATTCAGAAGAATGTGAAAAGCAGAGGAGGTTAAAGCAAAAAAAATCAAGATGGAAAAAACAAAAAGAAGAAGAAAAGAAAGAGAAATTGAGAAAGAAATAAGAGGAGAAAGAGTAGAAAAAGAAAGAAAAGAAAAAACCAAAGAAGAAAAGAATGATAGAAGTAAAGAAGATAGTAGAGGAGTGGGAGATTTGGGACAAGGAAGAAATAGAAAAATCAGAAGAAAAAGCAAAAAAGCTAGTATAAGAAAGGTACTACAAGTAGATTCATGTTTTTAGCAAAAACACCAGTAATCAGATGCCTACAAGGAAACTATGGAACCATGCTATTGATATCAAGGAAGGGTTTGTGCTAAGAAAGAGAAAGGCATATCTATTGTCAAGAGAAGAGAGAGAGAAGGTGCATGAGTTCATATCAGAACAATTGAGGAAAGGTGTTGTAGCAACTACTAGTTACAAAGACTAATAGTAACACAAGCAATAAATCTCTTAGAATATCTATATGAAGATTACAAGAGAATTTGACAAGGAGTTCCTGATGTATTGTTATTCTATTTATACTATAGATACATGGTCTGTGCTAACAATAAATAACCCTACTCTAATGTCCATGTATTGTCCATGCTTCTACCATATATCAATCTCATGTCTTTTATAAGAACACCATGCCATATATATATGTCCTAATGTTATTCTTCTAGTTCTTTCTCCCAGAGTCTAGGCCTATGACCTTACATCATGTGACATGTCATGTGACCTCATTCATGTGCCTCTTCATCATTAAATAATAATAAAGAAAAGAAAAATAGATAAAAGTAAGGAAAAATGTTAGTATCCAAGAGCATCATAACAAAAGAGCATATTAGACTCTTGAAATTGCCTCAAACAGCACCTGTGTTTTTTGTAGGAAAGAAAAAAAGATAGGAAGAAGTGAATAGTTTAGGACTATAGGTATTTAAATGAGTGGACTGTAAAAAATAATTACTCATTACCTTTAATCTCAGATATTGTAGAGAACATAGGTACTAAGAAAGTATTTATAAAGATGGACCTGGGATAGGGATATAATAATGTATAGATAAAAGAGGGAGATGAGTAGAAGGCAGCATTTGTTACAACTCAAAGATCTTAGAGTGGATAAAACCTTATATTGGGTTAACACAAGAGAACTCAATAGAGAACTCTGTATAGGATTATCTATCTTTATATACTAAAACTCCATGGTCTGTGCTAACTACTTCTAGCCTACCCTAAACAGCCATGTGTTTGCCTTAAGATCAACATGTGTAATGTTATAGTACACTTGAACACTAACATTTTTCTTTTATCTATTTTTCTTGATTTTATATTTCTTTTCTTTTTATTGACAATGAAGAGGCATGTGACTGTGGTCACATGACATATCACATGATGTGAGGTCATAGGCTTAAAACAGACTAGACAAAGAGCATATTAACAGCATGTCTACCTCATGAATGATATATGGACTTTAAGGCAAGGTAAATTAGTGTTAGCACAGACCACCTGTAATTTATATAAATAGAGTGGCAATCTAGCAGAGACTTTTTGTTGGGTTCTCTTGTGATTCCCACATCAATAGCCTACTAAGAGCTTTACTAGTTTGTGTGATTATTAGACTTTGTGTCTAATAGTTGCCACAACATATAAAACATGCTGTATGACATCATTCTTCTAGAACCTTTTCTACTCTTCCATGTGACACGTGATCATGTGATAGTGACAGTGTGACAATGACATCATATTAACCCTAATCCTAAGTCTTTCAAACATAAAAGAAATAAAAATGAAAAATGAGAAATGGAAATAAAATATTTAGAGTCCACTGTCTTAAACTCTGACATCACCCCCCCTTTAAGGTTTCTCCACTGGAGAAACTGACTTCTATTTTTGCCAGTTTCTTTCCAGCTTCTTCAAGTATTCTTCCTTGAATTTTCCATTATCCCACCTATATAACATCTTTGTCATATATTTTTCTGGTAATTTCTCTCTTCTGAAGTCTCTTTCTTTTGCTATATCCAACTTCTCTTGTTGTCTTACTTCTACACTCATCCTTCCTTCAAACTCAGCCATAACTTTCTTTGTATTTCCTAAATCCTGCTCCTTTTCCCATATGTCATGTTCTACTGTAAATCCCTTCCATCACACCAAGTACTTCACCACTCCCCTTATTTTTCATTTATTTAAAATCCTTTCCACCTTCTATTCTTCTACTTCTTCTACTTTCACTGGTTTTGCTTCTTCTACCTGTTACTTATTCTCTATATTGTACTACTCGACTAATATTTACTACCAGGTGAATTCTCATTGATGTTGGCAGCTATAATTTGATTGCATTAGTAGATACTACTTCATCAATGGCATATGGACCAACATATCTGTCCACTAATTCCTTTGCCAGCTGTTTCTTGAATACCAGATCTTTCATACTTAATATCACCTTATCTTCTATCTTCTATTCTTTTCTCTCCTTTCTTCTTTTATCTGCCTGCCACTTCATTTCTTCCTGAATCTTCCTTAATGCTGCTCCTGTCTCTTCTTGTACCTTTTTCATTCTTTCCACAAACTTTGTTGCCTTCTCCACCTTTTCTTTTTTCCTGATATCCACCTCCATTCTCAATTCTCTCCCATAATTTTCTATAAACAGAGATACTTTCATTGCTGAATGTACTTTGTTGTTGACTGCAAATTCTGCTGATGCTAGCCATTCTGGCCAATCTTTCTGTCTGTGATCTACAAAGAACCTAAGGTATTGTTCTAATTCCTGGTTTATTCATTCAGTTTGTCTATCTCTTTGTAGATGGAAGGATATCAATAATTTGGTTTCAATTCCCAACATTTTATTCAGCTCCTTGGTCATTTCCACTGCAAACTGTGGTCCCCTATCTGACACCACACTTTCTGGTAACCCATGCAGCTTCCACAAATTGTCCCTAAACAACCTTGCTAATCTCTCTACTGATGTTTCTTCTGTTGTTGCCACAAAGTGTGTCATTTTGGACAACTTATCACAGACCACTAGAATTGCATCCTTTCCAGCTACCAATAGTAACTTTGTAATGAAGTCTACCATTAGATGTGTCCATAGTTTCTCTGGTATCTTACTCAACTTCAACTTTTCTGCTGGTGCCTCTGTTCTATTCTTCATTCTTTGACATATATCACAACCATCTACATACCTCCTCACATCCTTCATTACTCCAGGCCACCAGTAGTTCATCATCACCAACTCTATTGTCTTCCATCTGTCTCCATGTCCTGCTACTGGTATATCATAATGTAGCTGGATTATCTCTGTCCTTAGCTCCACATCCTTTGGTACATATACCTTTCCTTCCTTTAACACTAAATCCCCCTCAATCTGCCATTCATCTCCTCATAGTACTTTCACCCCTGTCTTCTTCATCTCCTCTACTACTCTAACTACTTCTTTGTTCTTGCTTCTTGCTTTTTTAATTTTTTTTACTATATCTACTTCTAGTCCTTCTATTACTACTTCTGCTAAACTATAAATCCATTGTTCTTTTATTAAGGTCTGATTATTATTGTCATTTTCTACTCCTGCTTTCCAGTCTGGTCTTCTGCTAAGTCCATCCACTTTCCCCATTTTTGTGCCTGGTACATATTTTAAAGTGAAGTCGAACCTAGACAGGTATAATGCCCAACAAGCTTGTCTTCAGTTTAACTTCTGCACTTTTATAAAGTACTCTAAGTTCTTATGGTCTGTCCAAACCTCAAACTTGAACTTTGCACCTTCCAATAAATGTCTTCAGTTTTCTAGTCTCTTTATAAATGCCAACATTTCTTTGTCATGAATCTCATAATTTCTCTCTATCTTGTTTAGAGATTTTGAAAAAAATGCCACTGGCCTCCACTTTTCATCTTTGCACTCCATTGACAACACTCCCCCTATAGCATAATCTGACACATCCACTTCTATTCTCATTTTTTTAATCTAAGTCCAGTGCTGCTAACACAGGTTCTTTTGTGAACCTCTCCTTCAATTCCATAAACACTCTTTCCTGCCTTTCCATCCATTTCCACTTCTGATCTTTCTTCACTATATTGTGTAATGGTCTAGCTATAGATAAAAAATCCTTAATGAATTAGTGATAGTAGTTTGCCAATCTCAAGAAATTCTGTCCATCTTTAACCTCTTTTGGAGTTGGCTAATCCAGTACTCCTTTTACTTTCTCTTCTTCCATCTTAATCCCCTCTGGCCCAATTACTACTCCCAAGAACCCTAACTTCCTTACTTTCCACTTGTATTTTTCTGGTTTTATGTATAAGTCATTCTCTGCTAATCTCTTTACTACTTCTTCCACTATCTCATCATATTCTGCCTCCTCCTCTATTCCCACTAATACATCATCAATAAAACTTGCCACTTTCCCAGTGTTGATTAAGTCTCAGAGGATTCCATTCATCATGGTCTAAAATGTCACTGGTGAATTAGTTAAACCAAAAAACATCATGGTTAGTTTGAATGACCCTTCTGGTGTTGTAAATGCTGCCTTCCACTCATCCCCTTTCTTTATCTATACATTATTATACCCCCACCATAAATCTAACTTAGTAAATACTTTCTTTGTACCTATGTTTTCTATAATATCAGAAATTAAGGGTAAAGGATAATTATTTTTAATTGTCCATTCATTTAAATACTGATAGTTCTATACCATATACTTCTTACCATCCTTCTTTCCTACAAAAAATACTGGTGCTGTTTGAGGTAACTTTGAGGATCTGATGTACTCCTTTCTCAATTGTTCATTGATGAACTTGTGCACCTCTTTCCTCTCTTCTCTTAACAATAGGTATACTTTTCCTTTCCTTGGTGTAAACTCCTTCTTTGTCTCTATTGCATGGTCTCATAGCTTTCTAGTAGACATTCTTTCTGACTGCTTCTTTCCAAATACATGGATTCACTTATGAAAGCACTCTGGCACCAACCTCTTTGCTTCCTCTTCGGACTTCACCACTTCTTCTTCTTCATTCCAAATCTCCTATTCTTCCACTATCTTTTTTATCTCTATTATTTTTGGTTTCTTTTCCCTTTTCTTTTCTCTTTTCTTCTTTTTCTTTCTTTCTTCTTGTTTCTTTCCTTTTTCTTCTCTCTTTTCTTCTTCCTTCTGCTTTTGCCATTCTGACTTCTCCTGTTTTGGCCTCTACTGCTTTCTACATTCTTCTGGACATCTCATGATTTTCACCTCCCCTATCCTCCAGTTAATCTCAGAATTGTGGCAAGCTAGCCATAGCATTCCCAAAATTACATTCCACTTCTAACCTTCTATTACATATATTTCCATTCTCTCTTTATATTCTTGATAATAAATGTTAACTTCCACTGTGTTTTCTATTGGCCCCTCTTTATTCAATGTTCCATCTATGTTTCTTACATAAATTGGGTTTTCTATTTTTTTCAACTTAAACCTCTGCTTTCTTGCAAACTCTAAACTCATCACTAGTCTCATAACCCCACTATCCAACAATGCTTCCACCATTACATCTTCTTGTGTATTGATTCTTTCTAATCCAATTTTCACTGTTATTTCTCTTAACATGTCCTCATTATCAAGATTGCATGCAGATATATTATCCACTATTCTAGAAAGTGCTGTAAACCTGTTATTACTGAGACTTAGTTGAAGACTACTAGATCTCTCTCCCCATTTAAATTACTTTGTCCATTTTCTTCAATCCTCAATCTTTGACTATATTTCAGCCTTCTTCCATCTCCAATTCTGTTTCCCACTCCCCTATTTCTACAATGTCTTTCCAAGTGTCCAAAACCTCCATAGTTGTAACAATTCTGATTCTCCCTCCTATTCACATCCATGGTGTATAAGTTGCATTATGCTGACCTTACCCTCTATTGGGACCATACTATTTCTGTGTTTGTCCTCTCCATTCCCTCCATTGGAGCAGGTCCAGCTTGAACCCACTATTAGAGTATTTCTTGCCTTTTTAGCCATACTTGAGGTTGTAGCACTTATTGTGGCCTAGGAGCCAGTGCCTCCTGTTCTCATCTTTCTCTCAACCTCTCTTCTTTCTTCTTGCTTTCTCTCCAGTGTCTATCTAAATTAGTGGCATATTTGTACCACTGTTCAATACTTGTTGGAGGCCTTTCTATCTCTATTAGCTTTCTTCTGATTGCTCTACTCATCCCTCTCTTGAATTTCTCCACCAATGGCCTCTCTTTATATCTGCTTCCCCTTGCTGCTCTCCTAAACTTCTGTACAAACTCTTCCATTATTTTTCCTTCCTGCTCCAACCTCTTTAACTTTGCTACTTTCACCAATTCCTTGTCTTCTCCTCCAAACTCTTTCCTAATCTCTGCTAAAAACTTCCCTACAGTCTCATATTCCAATAATGGTTACACTATGATGTGCTGGTAGTAGGGCATGGAGGAAGGTGGAAGACAGTGGAATTGGTGACAAGGAATTATTTGTGGCCAGGAGTGACAAGAGATGTGGGAAAGTATGTGGAAGGGTGTGATCTATGTCAAAGGATGAAGAATAGGATGGAAGAGTTGGCAGGGAAATTGAAGTTAAGTGAGGTACCAGAAAAACCGTGGTCGCATCTAATGGTAGATTTCATTATGAAGCTACTAGTAGTAGCAGGAAAGGATGTGATATTAGTAGTGTGCAATAGGCTATCAAAGATGACATACTTTGTAGCTACAACTGAAGAAATATTAGCAGAGGGATTAACAAGGTTGTTCCGGGATAATATATGGAAGTTGCATGGGTTACCTGAAAGTGTGGTGTCAGATAGAGGACCACAGTTTGCGGTGGAGTTGACAAGAGAGCTGAATAGAATGTTAGGGATAGAGACAAGATTGTCTACAGCGTTCTATCTACAAATGGATGGGCAGATGGAATAAATGAACCAAGAGTTGGAGCAATACTTAAGATTCTTTGTAGAGCATAGACAGAAGGATTGGCCAGAGTGGTTAGTGTCAGCAGAATTTGTGGTGAACAACAAGGTTCGCACAGCAACAAAAGTTTCGCTGTTTATGGCAAACTATAGGAGAGAATTGAGGATGGGAAGAGATATTAGAAAAAAGGGAAAAGTGGAGAGTGCAATGGAGTTCATGAAAAGAATGAAGAAGGTTCATGAGGAAGCAGAAGTAGCACTAAAGAAAACACAGGAGGAAATGAAAAGATATATGGATAGAAGCAGGAAGGAAACAGAAAGGTGGAAGAAGGGAGACAGAGTGTTATTAAGCACTAAAGATTTGGTGTTCAAAGAAAGGCCAGTACAAGAATTGACAGAGAGATATGTTGGGCCATATGCAATAGAGGAGGTAGTATCAACAAATGCGGTAAAATTACAATTACCAAGTTTGATGAGAATACATTCAGTAGTCAATGTAAGCCAGATAGTATGGTACAAGGAACAAATAGAAGGGCAAAAGAAAGAGAAGGAAAAACCAGTGGAAGTAGAAGGAATCAAAGAATAAAAGGTAGAAAAAATCTTGAACAAAAAGAAAATAAGAGGGTTAAAAAAGTATTTGGTGTGGTGGAAAGGGTTCATGGCAGAGGGGGATACATGGGAAAGGAAAGAAAATCTGAAAAATGCAGAAGAGGCCTTAGAAAAATTTGAAGGGAGGATGAATGCAGAAATTAGGAGACAAGAAAAAATAAATATGGCAGAGGAGAGAGATTTCAGAAGGGAAGAACTACCAGGGAAGTTTACAGCAAAGATGTTGTATGGATGGGATGATGGAAAATTTGAGGAAGAATATTTGAAGAAGTTGGAAAGAAATTGGAGAAGGTGGAAAGCAGTTTCTCCAGAGGAGAAATCTTAAAGGAGGGATAATGTCAAGATTGAAGAAGGTGGACTTGATCTTGACACTGCCTCCAAGTCTTCCAACATGTTTTTTTCCCACACATCTACCAATCCTCTCTATACATAAGAAAGGATCTATTGAATTTGCTCCTTTACTGTTATTTTCCTCATTTTTATCCTGATATATAGCTTACATACTATTACAAATCCTAAGACCTTTAATAAGGTTCTATCAAATACTTGTAATCTTGCCACTTCTATACTTGTTACTACTACTAGTGCCTGGAGTTAAGCTTACATTACTGCAAGCTGCTCCTGTTATTGCCAAATAATGGCATGCAAGTCATGTTGACTCATTTTGTAAAAGGGAGGGTGTAGTTGATAATAGTGATAATGATAGTAGTAGTGGTGTAGATAGTAATAATGTATATAGAGGAAGAGTAGAACCTGTACTGGTTTTGCTTTCTGATTCATATTCTGAAGAAGAAATCTTGGTATGTGATAATAAGCCCTCTTCTTGTCCTGCCTACATGTCTTACTAACTACTTCTTCTAACTACAAACTTGTATTGTGATTTTGGTTTAAGAAGACTGTTCTACTCTAAGCAGTGTTTTAAGAACAGCTACTGTTCCTCTGCATAGACAGATCACAAGGGGATCTGTAGCACAAGGCTGATATAAGAAAATTACTATCACATTCACACAAGATAATATGTTTGAAGTATATCAGTAGGCTTTGACACAGTTAAATGGTTAGGCTTTCTCTGCTCAACTAGTATATTCTTTATATCTAGGGCCTAGCAATTCTTCTTGACTAAAGGGTGGTGTTACTCTTCAGTCGAGGATGATTTAGAGAGTAAGTAGAAAGAACTCTGAGTTAGGTGGTTTCAAGATAGATATCAAGTTCTAATGTTACAACTCAAAGATCTTAGAGTAGATTAATGAATAGAACCTTGTATTGGGTTAACACAAGAGAACTTGATAGAGAACTCTGTATAGGATTGTCTACCTTATATACTAAAACTCCATGGTCTGTGCTAACTACTTCTAGCCTACACTAAATAGCCATATATTTACCTTAAGGTTAACATGTGTAAAATATGCTATATATATCATCCTTCCAGAATCTTCTACACTCTTCCATGTGACAGTGTGACAATGATGTCACATTAACCCTAATCCCTCAAACATAAAATAAAATAAAATAAAAAATGAGATATGGAAATAAAATATTTAGAGTCCATTATCTTAAACTCTGACAGCATTTACTATACTAGAGAGATCATTTGAGCTGACCATAATGTTCTTTGGACTTACAAATTTACCAGCAATGTTCCAGACCATGATAAATAAAATTCTGTAGGATCTTATCAACACTGGAAAGGTGGCAAGCTTTATAGATAATGTAATTATAGAAATGGAGACAGAAGAAGGATATGATAAATAGTAGAGAAAGTAGTTAGGAGGTTGGCAGAGAATGATTTATATGTAAAGCCAGAAAAATGCAAATTGAAAGTAAAAGAAGTAGAGTTTTTAGGAGTAGTAATAGGACCAAAGTGTTAGAATCGAAGATGATGAACTTGGTTTCTATTTTATTTTCCCTCATTTTCCTTTTATTTTCTCTTATTTTTTATTGAAAGAGTACAAGACAAAGAAGACAAAGTGTGATACCATCATAGGTCACATGACATGGTCACAAAAGTCACACTCACATGATACAGAGAAGAGCATAGAAGATTCTGAAACAAGATGAAGTTATACAACATGGCAAAGGTATGTTAGCCTTATAAATGAAGCATAGTCTTTAGAGTAGAATAGAATTAACTTAGCATGGACCATTGCCAAAGGTATATAAGGTAGACTAGATTGTAGTAGGAACTCTATCAAGTTCTCTTGTGTTACTCAATACAAGAGTATGTCTTTTACTCAATACAGAGTCTAAGTCATAACACAGAGGTGATCAAGATGGAAAAGAAAAAGGTGAAAGATTTTTTGGATTGGCCAACTTCAAAAGAAGTTAAAGACATACAGAAGTTTTTGGGATTAGTGAACTACTATTGTCAATTTATTAAATATTTTGCAGCAATAGCCAGACTACTACATGATATGGTAAAGAAAGTTCAGAAGTGGGAATAGACAGAGAAATAGGAGGAAGCATTTAGAGAGTTGAAGAAAAGGTTTACAAAAGAACCAGTGTTAGTAGTACCAGACTTAAAGACAAAAAAATAAAGATAAAAGTAGATGTGTTGAACTATGCAATGGAAGGAGTATTATCAATGGAATGTGAGGATGGGAAATGGAGACTGGTAGCTTTTCTCTCAAAATCTCTAAATAAGACAGAGAGAAACTACAAGATTCACAATAAGAAAATATTAGCAGTTAGCAGTTATAAGAGGGTTGGAAAATTGGAGATATTTATTAGAGGGCATAAGGTTCAAGTTCAAGGTTTGGACAGACTATAAGAATGTGGAATATTTCATGAAAGTGCAGAAATTGAACAGAAAACAAGCAAGATGGGCTCTATATTTGTCAAGATTTGATTTTATCTTGAAACATGTTCTGGAAACAAAAATAGAGAAGACAGATAGATTAAGTAAAAGACCAGACTAGAAAATAGGGATAGAAAATGATAATGACAATCAAGTATTTATTAAGAACCATTGAATTTGTAATTTATCAGAAGTAGTAATAGAAGGACCAGAGGTAGATAAATTAGAAAAAATAAAAATAGCTAGGAGTAAGAATAAAGAAGTAATTAGAGTAGTCAAGAAGATAAAGAAGGCAGAATTTAAAGCATTGAGAGAGAAAGAGTGGCAGATAGAAGGGGATTTATTATTAAAGGAGAGAAAATTGTATGTACTAAAGGATGAAGTATTGAGAGTGGAGATAATCTAGTTGCATCATGATGTACCAGTAGTAGGGCATAGAGAAAAGTAGAGGATAATGGAGTTGGTAATGAGAAACCATTGATGGCTAGAGATAACAAAAGATGAGGAAAAATATGTAGAAGAGTGTGATATATGTTAGAGAATAAAGAATAGGATGGAAATGCCAGCAGGGAAGTTGAATTTGAGTGAAGTTCCAGAGAAACTGTGGACACATCTGATAGTGGACTTTATCACAAAGTTACCATTAGTAGCTGGGAAAGATGTGATCCTAGTAATCTGTAATAGGTTGTCCAAAATGACACATTTTGTGGCAACAACTAAAGAAACATTAGCAGAAGAATCAGTGTAGTCATTTAAAGATAACATATAGAAGTTGTATAAATTACTGGAAAGTATAGTGTCAGATAGGGGACCACAGTTTACAGCAGAGATGACTAAGGAGTTAAATAGCATATTAGAAATCAAGATGGAGCTGTCAATATCTTTCTATTCTCAAACAGATGGACAAATAGAATGCATGAATCAAGAGTTAGAACAATATCTTAGATTCTTTGTGAACTATAGGCAAAAGAACTAGCTAGAATGGTTAGTATCAGCAGAGTTTGCAATTAATAACAAGGTACATTCAACAACTAAAGTATCTCTATTTATAGCAAACTATGGAAGAGAGTTAAGGATGGAAATAGATACCAGGAGAAAAAGAAAAATAGAGAAAGTAATGGAGTTTGTGGAAAGAATGAAGAAGGTACAGAAAGGAGCAAAAGCAGCATTGAAGAAAGCATAGGAGAAAATGAAGTGACAAGCAGACAGAGAAAGAAAAGAGGCAGATATTACAATTTAATAACCTTAAGGTTGATCAAAGGAAGGAATCTTGTATTAGGGTTAACACAAGAGAACTCAATGGAATTCTTAGTACAATGTATCTACCTATATATACTAACTAGCAATGGTTCATACTTAACTATTTCTAGTTTACTTTAAAGTCCATGTATTAGCTATGAGGTTAACATGTATTATATACATTGTATGACATCATTGTTCTTGGACCTTCTACCATGTTCTTTGTGACTGTGTGATCATGTGATTATAACATCACTCTAACCCTAACCCTAGATAGAGAACTATATCAAGAAAAGAAAAGAAAAAAAAGGAATTTAAATAAAAAAAACTAGAGTCTAAGCTTTGTATATCTGACAGCAGAGGTATGGAAAGTGAAGGATAAAGTGATGTTAAGTATGAAAGATTTGGTGTTCAAGGAGTGGCTGGTAAAGAAATTAGTGAATTGATATATTGGTCTATATATTATTGATGAAGTAGTTTCTACTAATATGGTCAAACTCTAACTGCCAACTTTGATGAGAATTCACCCAGTTGTGAATGTTAATCAAATAGTACAATACAAGGAACAAGTAGGGAAACAGAAGATAAAGAAAGTAAAACCAGTGGAGATAGAAGAAGTCAAAGAATGAGAAGTGGAGAAAATATTAAATAAAAGAAAAGTGAGGGAAGTATCTGGTATGATAAAAGAGGTTTATAGTAGAGCATAATAGTTGAGAAAGGGAAAAAGATTTGGAAAATACAAAAGAAATAGTAGTAGAGTTCAAGAGGAGGATAAATATAGAAGTAAGAAGATAGGAAAAATTAGATATAGTAGAAGAAAGAGACTTCAGAAGGGGGAAATTACCAGGGAAATATATGGCAAAGATGTTGTATAGCTAGAATGATGGAAATTTTGAAAATAAATATTTGAGGAAGTTGGAAAGAAATTGGGAAAAGTGGAAGGAAAAAAACAAAACAATATAGGGAGAAAGAGCAAGTTCCTCTGGAATAGAAACCTTAAAGAGGGAGTAATGTTAGACTTGCAAAAAGTAGACTTAGTTTCATTTTATTTCTCTTCTCATTTTCTATTTTATTTTCTATTTATTTTTCATTTTGGAACTTAGAGTTGGGGTTTAGTGTGACATTACAAGTCACAGTCACAAACTGTCACACTACAATGCTGTCATGGTCACACAATCACATGACATGATGAAAGACAGTAGAAGGATCTAGAAAGAATAACATTATATAATATGTTATATACATAATTATTTAGGATATGTTAAAGTAGTAGAGCACAAACCATTAGATCTTAGTATATAAGGTAGATGATTCTATACAGAGTTCTCTATTGAGTTCTCTGATATTAACTCTAATACAAAGTTCTTCTTATTAACTAATCCTAAGATCTTTGAGTTGTAATACTTGTAATCTTAGTATACTATTAACCATCTTTGTTAGAATTACAGAAGTTGAACTTATTTTATTTTCATTCTCATTTTTATTTATTTATTTTCTATTCTTGGATCTAGAGTTAGGATTTAGCATAGTATTACAGTTATATAGTCACATATAATTATGTTACATAAAATATTATAGAAGGTTTTGGAAGGAATTATGTTATATTATATATTATATATATGTTTATCTTAAGGCAAATACATGAGCATTTAGGATAGGCTAATTGTAGTATAGCATAGACCATCAGTCTAGATATATAAGGTAGACAATTCTATATAAAGCTTTCTATTGAGTTCTTTTGTAATCAATCCAATCCAAGGTTGTTTTTCTGACTTAACTCTAGTCTGAAATTCATAACAATCTTGGTTAGTGGTTGCCACAACAATATATGGATCTTTCAATTTTCTTTAATTTAAACCCCTGCTATTACAACTCAAGGACCTTAGAGTTGGTCAATAGAAAGAACCTTGTATTGGGTTAACACAAAAGAACTCAATAGAGAACTCTGTATGGGACTGTCTACCTTATATACTAATACCTAATGGTCTGTGTGAGCTATTTCTAACCTACTCTAAATAACCATGTGTATGCCTTAAAGTCAACATGTGTTCCAC
>JAJOHK020000404.1:0-26978 GCA_022457215.2 Leucocoprinus gongylophorus | reverse complement strand
TCGCGGTTCGGAGTGGCAGCGGCCATAAACTGAAGGAGAGCTGGGCGGAAGTCGGTGGGTTCAGGAGAAAGGGATGCGCGAATTTCAGGATATGCGCAATTGCGTTCAATGATGTGTGTCAAATCTGGAAGGACTGCTGAATTGCTCATGATGACCTGCTCATCGGCAGTTTGTCGCACAAAGGAAACTTCATGGAGTCGTCCACATAATTCATCCTGAAGATGACGAAGGTCCTCTACTGTTGCGCTACTTGCAAAGGGCGCAGGAGAGGGGCCCTTGTAAAACTATGAATACATGAAGTCAACATTAAGTATTCCCAGAGTTAAGGGCAACACTCACCGAGTTACCATAAGACAGTATACGACCATCCTTGATGTTAATGTTCATGTCTCCGTCAACAACCTCCAAGCCATTCACCACTTGGCGAACGTAGACATGAGTGATTCCAGTGCTCTCGTCGGTATAAGAATCTTTGCGGATCTTCCACGAGCCGCTTAATACATCATCCGACACAAACAGACGAGCTACGTCATATGGGTCCATTGCCGAGCTCGAGGGAGTGAGTCCCGCTTCCTGTATTTGATAAATATTCGATTTGAAGACAGCGTATTTGATAAATATTCGATTTGAAGACAGCGTGTGGATGTTCTGGACCAAAACCAAGTGTCTTACGTTGGCGTAGTGGTATATTGCCGTTACGACCATGACCATGTACACCACTAGCAAGCATAGCAAAGAAGACATGCACAACCAGCAAGCGGCGCATTATGGTATAAGAGCAAAGGAGGTGTATATACCAAGGTGTATAGGAGTGAAAGGAGGCACCCTATAACAGGGGCAGTATCTGTTATTTGTTCCGTGACTGGGTTACCTAAGAGGAGTCTGAGCTCTCATAATAAAGAAAAATGAAACTATTAAGGGAGATGTGGATGAAAATTGGATTAGAAAAGCTGGATACACATAAAGGGATGGCTTGTTGGGTAGTGGGGCAATGGAGCTATTCATATATCCTTGATTTGCAAAGGAGCAAGGTTTTAAGTTGGAAAAATCTATACCAGTAAAAATGTGGATGGAATATTGAATGCAGAATATTGAATGCAGGATAAGCAATCACACATGAAGTAGAGGTGAATGTTCATTTCAAAGAGCATATAGAAAGAGAAAAGATGGACATATGTGATATTGGGAAGGCTAATATGGTCTCAAGCATGCTATAGCCTGTGACCTATAATCCAGAAATAAACTGGGATAAAGGGGAAGTAAAGATGGTGAGATGTCTGGTCATATGTGGATAGAATAAAGAAGAGCAACCTGACAATAAAGATGAAGGCCAAGAAAAATCAAAGGGACCAAAGAAAAAAAAGAAAAGGAAATTGAAGAAGCCAATAGTAGATGAGGAAATGAAGTTGCTGAGAGCAATAGTGGGGAAGGAAGAAGAAGAAGAAATGAAGAAAGTATAAGGTGTAGAAGAAATAGTATCTAAGAGGTTTTATAAATAGTTGAAAAAAAGAAAGTGAGAGAATGCTGACAAGAAAGACTTGTGATCATGCCATAGATTTCAAGAAGGGATTTGGACTGAAGAAAGGGAAAACTTATCCTTTGTCTAAGATAGAGTGAGAAGAAGTACAGAAGTTTCTGGATAATCAGTTGAGAAAGAGCAACATTGGGCCATTGAAGTCTCTACAGACTTCTTCTGTGTTTGTACACAGGAAAGAATGGAAAGAAGAGAATGGTACAGGACTATTAGTATTTAAATAGTTGAACTATAAAAATAATCCTTTACTACTTATTTTGGACTTAATAGATATAATAGATATGTTATATTTATATTAGGGTGGTTGGGCAGAAGCACAGAAAGACTTTGGAGTTCTAGGAAATCCTAAGAGAATAGAATAAAGTTCCTAAAGATGTTATTGCTACTTTAAATATAGCCTATTCTAATATGCTGAATATTTGATTACTTAAGTATAGAATGATGATGCTTTAGTAATCAGATATTATTAGAAATAAAGAGGACTGATTAGAGTACAAACTGCAAAAGTCTGATGTATGGGAAATCAGATTAAATATATGTATAGGGTTAGTAGATATTATATGTCAAAGTTCAACCCTGAGTATTGATGTCTTCCATAGCAGACTTACTCTTATTCCAAACTCCATAAATAACTTGTTTTCCATAGTAGAATTGCTCACTCTGAAACTCTGCAAATACTTTGTTTTCTATAGTATCTTATTTAAATTCCAAATCCTATTGGTGTCTCACTATAAATTATCTTGATCAAATATTTGCCTAGCTTGAAGCCAGATATAGACACTAATCTTACACAATATAGAGAACTGCTAGACTATGTAATAATAGCATCACTCAAGTTTTCAAATATATACTTATTTTAGTATTTCAAGACTAAGATACTCTGTAATCTTCAGGTTGATAATTAAATGTGAAAACTCTGGTATTAATAGTGACACACTTATTTCTATCAGTATTTACCATTTTGAATTCTGTTCCTCTCTATCTAAAGTTGTGACTAAGTAACAAGTAGACAGTGTAACATATAAGCTGAAGCCAAAATTGTTTTGAAAGTCTACAACTTACATTTTCAAATAAGTTTTCATACTTGATCCAAAATTTGTCTTAACTCTATGAAATTTTGCCTTAAGTATGAACTACACCTAACAGTATCATTAGACTTCCAATTCTACTATTGTTTTTATATAGTTCTATTTACTCCTATCATTGCTAATTATCTTTTAATAGTCTCCTAATATGTTACATCTTGATCTAGCCATATCTATTCTAACTTATAGATAATACATACTAATCTATCTACACTTCCAAACCTCTTCTAGTGTAGATTACCTCCATCTATTCCAAGTCAATCACTCCTTAGGCATTCTCACTAAATATTAGAGTTGAAGACAATAGACTTAATTTTATTTTATTTTATTTTCAAACTCAGGGTTAGGAGTTAAGTTAATGTTACATGTAACTATCACAAACTGTCACACATCTGTTACAAGTCACATGATCACAAGTCACAAAGAACATCATAAAAGATTCTAGAACAAGATAATGTTATATAGCATATTTTACATATGTTAACCTTAAGAAGAATAGATGGCTTTTTAGTGCAAGATAAGGTTAGTATATCACAGACTAGTAGTCTAGCATATATAAGATAAACATTCTTGTATTTGGAACTCCATTGAGTTCTCTTGTGTAAACTCTATATAAGATTCTTTCTTTCACTCTACTCTTTGAGTTTGTAATACTAGACTTCTAATAACTTTATGAACCTTCATCCTGATATTCAAGGATTATTTAGACCTAGGTAACTTACTTCTAGTTTCCATTTCTAAATAACTATCTTAGATGGAATACTTAGTATATAAGCCAGTAATTACACTGTAAACTCTTATTCTAGTCTAATCTAATACTATATTGTAACATTAGCTACTATAAATCTCTTTCTTGATTTTCTTATATAATATATAACTGTAACTATAGCTGATGTGATCAAATATATAATATTTGTTATACTCTCTTCATGTCTTGTAACATATATAACATCACATTATTCTTCTAGTTTTAAATAAGAAAAGAAAAATAAAATAAGATAAAATAAAAGAGTAAAAGCATTCAAGTTTATTTCCACAATTTCTAATATCACTCTCCAAGTCATCAAATTCATTTTATCCTACTACTAAGAACCAGTTAAGTCTACTATAGGTAAATCTTTCATTTAAACTGGCTAACAATACCAAGTTGACTAGTAATGAATATAAGAAAAGAGTTAATAATAATAATCTCTGTTTTTATTGTAGAATAAGAGATTACAAGTTGGACTCTTGTTCTAAGAATGTTAGATGTGGTTTGCACTTGAAGATGAAAGTCTTCTGAATCAGCACAGAGTGTAGAAACTTCATATGATGAGCTTGGTGATGTGGACTTGTTAGAATGACCTTGGCCTCAACTTATGTGTTGTGCTTCCTACAAGCTGTGTGATTGCAATTTCAGAGGATGATCTTATAAGGAGTTATAAGGAGAAAAGTAAAGCACATTGCTATTGATACCAGAAATTTAGTGTCAACTTTAGTTGATTATCAGGCTAGCTATTAAAAAGTAGTCACCAGCCTTAAATATATAAAATAACAAAAGAAGTAACTAAAACAGATCTCCAAGTGAGTGTTTGATGTTGTATTGAAGTCAAACATGTCTGAGACATGTTTCAGAGTTTGGGATATGACAAAGAAGCAAACTCCAGTCAATTTCAAAAGTCAGAATATATAAGCAGCTACTATTACTTTTATAGCTACAAACTTTAAAAAGCTTTCAAAAAAATAAAGAATGACTTCCAGAACTCTATACAAACTAAGAGTTATATTGAACTTATCTGTGTAGCAGTGGGTCCAGTTAAACCCAATACATTTGTTCTTTCTGATTATTATGACTTAGTCCAAAAAGTTAGGCAAAAGAGAAATCTTGTATAAGGTTTACATAAGGTTCTTCTTTTGTCTAAATTTTTAGCTCAAGTTAAGAACTATCATATCCTGATCTGGCTACATTTGTTCCAACTTACAGATAACATCTCTTTTCTTATCCACACTTCTTAATCTCTTTCAGTATGGATTATACATTTTTATTTCATTTTAGACATTATTACTGGACTTTTAACAACTTTATAGATCTCTTATTACAATCAATATCTCCTGAATGCAACATGGACTTGGGCAAAGTGTAATGACAACATAATCAGCTGTGCCACAAGTATCTCAGTCAGCACCTCATGTAGTAGGTGCAACATTCTTGCTTTAGCCTCATAGACTATGACTCAATTTCCTCATGTACTATGGATGCTTTCCTTATGGGATATTCTTATATATAGCATAGATACTGCTCTGTATTCCTTACACTTTACCAATTGCACACATCTCTCATTCTTCCTCAAGTCTTTGCTTAAGTTGCAACCTGAGCCAAGTCTAAGGTCATAACATCTCTATCTCTAACATCCAAGAATTACTAGAACTAGAATAATGCTTAGCAGTCTTTATTCCTAAATGACTACCCTAGGTAGTATGTTTAGTATATAAGCTAGTAGTTTATATTGTAAAACCTCATTTTGAAAATTGACTAAAACTATTACTAACTTCTAGTATTAGCAATGATACACCTTCTACCTTCTAATGGACTTATTTACTAGTCTCATTCTGAGTATGGCTTCTGAAATATATGACCTATATAACTTATAGAGGTACAATGTCATATGCAAGTCCACCCATCTAGAAAATTATATTCCCACAGTAATATCATCTCCAAATCATACAAGCCCATTTTTCTTGCAACACGTCTTATGGTGGTACTGCAACTCTCTGGGTATTCCATCTTCCACAGTGGAAATACTCCTATTTAACTCAGTCTTCCATGACAGAGTTACTTCTGTCAGTATCTCAATACTGAAACCTCCACTCAGGGTAATAAAGGTTTCACCACTGAAACTCTGAGCATCTCCTATACTATCTGTTTGTATATAAGACTAGTAGTTATACTGTGATTCACTAGTCTAATAATCAATGAAAATAACTCTTATTGAACTCAATCTCTGATGTTCAACAGCGACACACTAATCAACACTTATCCCCATCTTGGACTTCTTTCTATCATCTGAAGTTGTAACCACACAGCAGACAGATGGTGCAGCACATAAGTTGAAGCCAAGATTGTTCTACAAGTCCACTCATCTCCAAGTCTATTTTGCAGACTTCTACCCCAGTGTGAACTGTGCCTGACACACAATATATAAGCTAAAGCTAAAAGTTTGTTACAAAATTAAGCTCAAAGAGTTGAGCAAAAGAAAAAAACCTTGTATAGTGTTTACATAAGAGAACTCAATGGAGTTTCAAGTACAAAGTTGTCTATCTTATATATGTTAGGCTACTAGTCTATGCTATACTAATTTTAGTCTACTCTAAAGGCCATATATATATATATTTTTTAAGGTTAATATATATAATATGATGTTACTTGTTCTAGGACCTTTTACAGTATTCTATGTGACACATGATTGTGTGACTGATGTATAACACTGTGTCATATCATGTTAAACCCTAATTCTAAGTCTAAAAATAAAATAAAAATAGAAGAGAAAAATAAAAATATAAAGTCCACTGTCTTTGATTCTGACAGGATTGTTCTAACTTCTGTATTCTACATTCTCAAATAATATATAAATTACTCATTTGTACATCTAAAAGCCTATTATTTAATTCCAGATAATAAGATATGAACCATGTTTAATAAGAACTCAATAACCATTTTTGAGACTGCCTAATACTAGGCTCTTTTTATTCTATTTTTCTTTTGTTTTATTATTCTTGACTAATAGTCATTGTAATTATTAGTTATTCTTAAACTAGAAGCTAGACTATTGTTATATCCTAATCTAGCCACATTCATCCTAAATCAAAGATAATGTCTACTAATTCATTTATACTTCCAAAATTCTTCTGGTATAGATTACTTTTCTTTATTCCAAGTCAATCACTTCTTAGACATTCCTACTAGATTTTTGATAACTCCATAAATCTTTCCCCCAATATTTATCAACTATTGTCAGATACAGTTTACACTAGAAGGCAGAAGTCTACAGAGTTGGCTTGGAGATATATAGAGTATGTAGACTCTGTGGAAAAAGCTCAGTGATGCAGAGTTGTAGAACAATCTTGGCTTCAGCTTATATGCTACACCATCTATTTGCTATGTGATCACAACTTTAGAAGAATAAAGGAAGTCCAAGATGGGAGTGAGTACTAATTTGGTGTGTTATTGTTGAATACTGTGGACTGGGTTCAATAAGAGTTATCTTCATTGATTATCAGACTAGTGAATTACAGTGTAACTACTAGTTTTATATACAAGTTAGATATACAGGAGATACTTGGGGTTTCAGTAATAAGATACTAACAGAAGCAAGATAGGAGAACTTTGCCATGAAAGACTGGATATCCAGATTATTGCATTACTGCTGTAGAGATGTGTTGCAAGAAGGGTGGTCATTACAGAGGATAGGCTTATGTTATAAATATTGGAATGACAGCATTACTATAGAGATATATCTTCAGAATGGGTAGATTTGACATAAGACAACTATACAGATCTAGGATAATTTGCTTACAATCTTCATTCTTAAATAATTATCTTAGATAGAGTACTTAGTATATAAGCTAGTAGTTGTATTCTAAATTCTTATCCTGAAAATTAACTAAAACTGACATTATCTTCTAGTATACTTGTCTTTTACAAGATTCTAAGAAGTATCTTTAAAATATACAACCAGTACAACTAGTAGAGACACAGTATATAAGCTGAAGCTAAATTGTATGGTGGGCTTGGACACTAACATTTTTCTTTTTCTTTTATCTATTTTTCTTGATTTTATATTTCTTTTCTTTTGACTTTTCTTTTTCTTTTCTTTTCTTTGACAATGAAGAAGCATGTGACTGTGGTCACATGACATGTCACATGATGTGAGGTCATAGGCCTAGACTTTGGGAGAAGGGGCTAGAAGGATAATGTCAAGGTATATATATATAGTATGGTATTCTTATAGAAGATATAAGAGTAAAGCATGGTAGAAGCATGGATAACACATAGACTTTAGGGCAAGGTTAAGAAGAGTTAGCATAGACCACTTGTAATTATAAATAGGATAACAATTCAGTAGAAACTTCTTATTAAGTTCTCTTGTGATCCTCATAACAATATCTATCTTTAAGATTTATTGCTTGTGTCTCTATTGGTCTTTGTGACTAGTGGTTGCCACAACACTAAAGGTCATTCAACATCCACATTTCATATATCTAGATAATGTATACTTACTCATCTGATTTCTGAGAACTTACTAGCAGGTCTTGGATAACAAAGTGTGAACTACATCTAACAACCCTGGGCACAAAGAGGAGCTAGCTACTTAGCATGGGCAGTCATAGACACCAGTAACTAAATACAGGCCATCAGTTAGATGTTACTTATTGTTTAAGTAGGTAGTGTTTGACAAAGTATGTGTATTGTTCAAGTAGAAGCCTCATGTTATAGTATTTACTTGTAACCTATTCACATAGAGGAGTGATGTTGTTCAGTAAAGAAGTATTTAGTATAGGCATTCTCTTCTTAGAGGTAGTAGATAGTATTTGATTAGGGCAGTAGTTAGTAGAGTAGTAGACAGGTAGTTGTAAAATGCTATAGCAACAGAAATTGATGAAGAAAAATATTTAAGCCCTGAAATAGCAAAATTGTCAGAATAATTGACATAAAAGAATGAAGTGATAGAATTGATGTAGCAGATGTTAAAAAGATATAAAATCAATACAAGAAAAATTAGAGAGATTGAAGAATATTCTCTTTCCACTCTTCTTGGTTTTTTCTTTGTTCTTTTTTCCTCTCTTATATTCTTTCTTTTTCTCAATATTGTAGGAAGGAAAAGAGCAAGAAAAGAGGAAAAAGAAAAGAAAAGGATAATGATAGATGATGAATAGGAAAGAATTGAAGAGATAAGGATTAAGAGAGAAAGAGAAAAGGAAAGGGAGTGGAGACAACAAGAAGAGAGAAAACAAAAAATGAGAGTAAATAAGGAGAGAGTGATGCAAGAGAGGAAGTGTTTTAGTTGCAGAGATTTTGGACACATCATCTGTAATTGTAGAAATAGAAAGAGTATGAAGAAGGAGGGTTTGACACATCAGCCCTCAAATTTATTTGAAGTATTGACAAGGAGAGTAATGAATGTGGGAGTGTTAAGTAGAGGAGAAGCAAAAGAAGATAGGAAGATGATTTTGAGGGAGGAAAAAGTAAAGAAAGGAAAAAAAGTGAAGAAGGAAAACCAGTGGAAGTCAGGAAAACAGAGAAGAAGGAATTGTTGAGAGAAGACACAGTGAAGATTGGATTAGAGAGAATTGATACACAGGAGGGGATTACAGTAGAAGCATTGTTAGATAGTAGAGCAATAGGGTTAGTAATGAGTTCAAATTTTGTGAGAAAGAAGAGGTTTAAGTTGAAGAAGAAGACAGAGAGACCAATATATGTAAGGAATGTAGATAAAACATTTAATCAGGAGGGGCTGATGGAATATACAGTAAAAGTAAATATTTATTATCAGATACATAGGGAGAGGACAGAGATAGATATGATAGGAGAACAAAAGTGGAATGTTATCTTAAGAATGCCTTGGCTTGCCTGTTATGATTCTGAGATTAACTGGAAACTGGAGAAGTAAGACAGAAAAGATGTCATATGAAAAGCAATAGAGGCTAAGCAAGAAAAATGAGGATGAAAAAAGCAAAAAGAAAGAAAAAGAAGTGAAATAAGAACAAGAAGAGAAGGGGAAAGAAAAGGAATAGAAGAAGAAAGGAAAGACAATGGAAACAAAGAAGGTGGTAGAAGAATGGAAGATTTGGGACATTGAAGAAGAGGCAACAAGATTGAAAGAGGAAGCAAAGAAGTTAGTTAGTGCCAAAACAATTCCACAAGTGGATTAAAGTTTTTGGAAAGAAAGCAAGTGAGAGGATACCAACAAGAAAGATGTAAAATCATGTAATAGATTTGAAGGAGGGATTTATGCTGATAAAAAAGAAAATTTGACTATCAAAGTTATTACAGACTATGCCATTTTTTATAAGAAAGAAAGATAGAAAGAAGAAGATATATATTATGATCCTAAGCTTGGCTTAGGTTACAACTTAGGCAAAAACTTGAGTAAAGAGTAAGAAGATAATCAATTGGTAAAGAATAAATAGAGAATGAGGAAAACATGAGAATATCTCTACTACTATATAAGGTACTAACTGATATAACATGAGGATAATATAAGGCATAGTAGAATAGAAGACCAAGATGAAACAAACTCCAATATGTGTACAAGTCAAGGTAATTATAAGTTAAACACTTATAAGACATGAGGTATAGATCATAACAATATCAATATCTCTGTTTTTATGTTCATGTTCTCATGAATTCATCAATGCCAAATCTCCAACCACATACATTGCCACTATTATCTTGGTAGGTTTATAATGAGCATTTTTTGTATGGAGTCAGTTATAAAGAATAGTTCATATGGTAGACCTCTGGTGTATATTTTTATTACTTTCTCTGTTGGTTTGAATGGTTTTATAGTAAGACAAAGGTAAGAATGGTATAGTCTTGACAGACGACTATAATATTTTCAATGATTTCTCCAGGTTATTGATCTCTACTTGTAACATCTTGGTATCTGAGAGTGGTGTTCCACTTGATTCTAATGAAGACATATCATAGGGTTTATATAAAAGTACTTCTTTATTTTAACTAGTATTTTATTTTTGCTTTTCTTTGTTTAGAATCATTGGTTGTAGGATGTTTAAATGTGTTTCTTGATATATTTGTTATAAGGTCTTAATATTTTTATCAAATATCTTGACACTTATTGATCTAGTTCATTAGCCAGTAATATCTGTATGTAATAGGCTTGGTTTTCCATATTTCTATATATGATATTTTGTAAATTCTCTGAAAAGATATAAATATCTCCACTAATTTGCATTTTGTGTATTTTATCTGCTTGTAACAATACTGTTTCAACAATATCAGCTAGCTGGTTATTAATTACATTGGCTATTTTAACTAAGTCTTGAGGTTGTATTTAAATATCTACTATTGTTTCCAATTCTTGTATAATTTTGTGATATTTCTTTATCCAATCTATCACATACCATCTGAACACATATGATACATCTGACTCCATCACAGATACTGCTTACATAAGCTCCACTCTGCCCAAAACATCTATGGAAATGAATAACCTTCTTCTGATCTATATATTACTTTTAATATGGATTAATCTGATTCTATTCCATGTTGGATCACTCTATTATTAATCACATGACTCCTTATGATCTCCATGAAACTCCAGACTTGATTTTCAAGGACTTTAGTATATCCAAAGTAATTACCTATCTCCTCCAATTCTCAGATAGTTTTAGTACTAATATTTAAGATATATAGATATTCTGTAATTTCTTAGCTTGAAAATCAACTAGTGTATACTGTTCTGAGTGCCCATGCTGGAAATTTTGACTTCCACAATGATTTGCTTTCTGTTACAACTCTCTTCCAAAACATAACCATTATAATATGTAGAGGCACAGCACATTCACTGAAGCCAAGGTTATCCTAGATTCACATCCACACTTATTTGAGAATGTTCTCATACTCTTCTGATATCTTCTGGAATTTTCCCATGGATGATTTCTTCTTCTTGACATATTTCTTAACTAACACAATGTTTTTTTCTTTGTTGAGAGTAATGATAAGATTCAGGTTCTCAACAATTTAGGAAACATATGGGCTAGGAAAAGAAAGAGCAGTTGTGTAGTTGGCCATTTAGTTTCTCAAGTTTGTGCTTTGAGATGTTATTTTGAAAATTTACTCCTTTCTTTTATAGATTTTGTCTTAAAAACTTTGCCCAATAGTTTTAAATTGCCTCTTTAGTATGTGGTAACCTTGTTTCTGCTATCCATTGGTCATGTTTGCTCCCATATTTCTTCCAATGAACTAAGAATTATGTATTGTGTCCTTATTTTCTATGATTTTGTACTTTGACTTTATACTCTTCTTCTTCATTAATAATGTCTAGTAATAGTACTTGTTCTATGTGTTGTCTCTTGGATTGTGGTTTTATGCATCATATTAACAAGTCTTCATTGAACATGTTGTGTATTATTATCTATCATTCTAGTAATTTTAGCTGAAATGCTCCTTGTCCAATGTTCTTTGTAATTTTAAAAGATTTATATCTCTTTTGGTTTAGCTTCTTTGAGGATCAATTCAGCTGAATATTCTTTGCTTTTAACCACATGTTGTCTCCTTACTTCAACTACTGAGGATTTTGTCTTTTCTTGTTAAACTGCTTTTTCATAGCTTCCTTTGCCTTTTCTATCAATTATTTTGCTATTTTCTAGCTTTTCTGTAGCTTTTCAAGAAAAGTCTCTAGATTTGGTAATTCCATTTCTATTGTTAGGACTTCTTTCCATGGGTGTCTTTCAAAATTAAGTTTCAATGGCATATACCCCATAGCTGAGTGTTTCTTGTTATTGTGCTGGAATTCCACTGTCAATAACCATTCTATCCAATTGTCTTGTAGATAATTGATATAATGTTGTAAGAATACTTTGACCTTCTGGTTGATTCTTTCCATTTGACCATCTGTTTAAGAATAGTATGCTATTGATGGTGTTCTTTTTGTTCCTAGTATCTTGCATAAGTCTTCTATGAATTATGAGACAAACTGAAGTCTCCTATTACTAAGAATCTTCTTTAGTACTCCATGAATTTTCCATATGTTGTCTTTATAGATCTTGGCTATCTCATCTGATGATATTGCTATTGTAGTTGCCTTAAGTTTGATCATCTTTGTGAATCAATCTACTATAACTGTTGTTATGTTCTTATTATTTGATCTTGGAAGTGACACTCTGATATTGATACTGATTTCTTACTATGGCCCTTGAAATTTTTCCAATAGGTGAAGTTCTTCTGCTTTCTTCATGTGGTAAACTTTATTTTGTTAATATTTCTGGCATTCTTGGATGTATTTCTTGATATTGTTTCATATTCCTAGCCACTAATAGTTTCATTTAATTAACTCAAGTACTCTTTATTGTTATAGATGTTCTATATCTACTAGTTTGTGATTTTCCTGTAAGATTTGTTCTTGAATTTTCTGGTTGTTAAGAATATAGGTTTTTTCCTCCATATATACCACTTTATTTTCATCCTATGCTTATCTGTCTTCTTTTTTGGGTATCTTCTACACCTCTTGTTCTCTAGTATTGTTCTTTTGGATTTCTTCTAATAATATGGTATCTTTTATCATCTGGTTTCTTCTGAACATCACTATTTCTGCTTCTGTGAATATTCTTCTCTTTCATAGTTTACTTTTGACGTTTTGATGTCTTTGTTATCTTTGTTGTCTTCTTTAGTATTCACTTGATTTTTTCTTGACAAAATATCTGTTCTTGTATTTGTCTTCCCTGGAATATAGTATAAAATGAAATCATAGTTTTGTAATTTGAGATACTATCTTACTTGTCATCCATTGAGTTTGTATGGTTCCCTGAAATACTTGAGATTTTCATGATCTGTCCAGACTTCAAACTTCTCTATAGTATCTAATAGGGATTGTTTCCATTTTGTCAGAGTCTCCACTATGGCCAATAGTTCTTTGTTATATATCTCATAGTTTCTTTCAACTGTTTGTATTGTTCTTGATAAATATAATTAGCTTCCATTTCCCTTCTTGTTTCTAAAATGAGACTTCTCTTATAGTATGTTCAAATGCATCTATTTTTATTCTGAATTTTTCTTCTCTTCTAGATAGAGCAAGTACTAGTTGACTAGTAATTTTGTCCTTTAATTCTTCAAATTCTTTTTGCCCTTGAGTTTATTGAGAGGTTTTGCTATATGACTGAAGTTCTTAATGAATTATCTGTAAAAATTTACAAACTCTAAGATTTCCACTTCTTTTATCTTGGTAGGTGTTTTTCATTTCTTGACTGTTTTGACTTTGTTGTTTTTCATTTATATTTTTCCTCTTTCAACTACTACTCTTAGGATTAGTATTTTTTTAGTATCAAAATTGCATTTTGATCATTTGAAACAGAGATTATGTTTCTTTGCCATCTTCAAAAGTCATATGGTCCTTTTTTCTAATTCTTTCTTGGTCTTGGCTGGTATTATAAAGTTGTACATGTAGTTTGCTAATAATCCTTCATATAAGAGTTTCTAAAATATACTGTTCTTTATCTGTTAAATGTTCTCAGTAAGTTGTACAGTCCAAAATATATCACTTTTGGTTTAAATAATCCCTTTTTCATTAGATATGCTATCTTCTATTCATCACCTTCTTTAATCCATATACTGTTGTATTTCCAGATAAGTCTAATTTATTGAAGTATCTTGTATCTTTGAGTTTACTTCTCTAATCAGTTGTAGTGGCATCTTGTCCTTTATTCTGTACTGGTTCAACTTCCTATAATCTTATACTAGCCATAAAGATCTGTTCTTCTTTAGAATATAAAAATATAGTACTGCATATCTTAAACTTGATTCCACAATTAATTCTGTCTTAAGTTGCTTGTCTAGCTCTTAAGTTGCTTGTCTAGCTATTAGTTTAATACTTCTTCCTTGATCATTACTGTATGTGCCTTGGCATTTAGCTCCTTTGATGCATCTTTCAGTAAGTTGATTTTGTGATCCCATTCTTATCTTTCTGGTAACTTTTCAAATTTCTTGTTAAATAAGTGGGTAAAAGATCAAATGTACTCTGGCAAATCTTCCAGGATTGAGTTTTTTTCCTATTTTCTAATGTTCTTTGTCCATTTCTGCCATTGGTGTAATTTTCCTGATTTTTGATCTGAACAAAATGTTTTGATGCTTAATTTTGTACTTCTTTAGACATCTTATAAACTGTATTATTCTCTTGTTTTAATTTACTTCTGGATTGTGTTTAACCAACTAGTTATATTCTAAGAATATGTCTATGCCATTTAGATTTGTTACTGCTGTGTCAATTTTCCCATGTGTCTATTGATTTCTAGTTCCAGTAGCACAAACCATATTACTTCTCTATTCTTAGTTCTGTCTATATTAAAAACTTCAAATGATCTGGATAGTGAATCTGTTTTAATCTGTTCTTTTTTCACTAATTGTTTGTTGATTCCTATGTGGATACATCCTGAGTTGACTAGTGCCTTAAGTCATAGTCCTTTTCTGTTTTCTGTTTTCATATTTGTGCACATATTGGGTTCTCTTTCTTTTTTATCTCTTCTTTGTAGAATAACATATTGATTTTTCAGGAAATTACTATATATAAAGGTTTGTCTACTCTGAACCTTTAACAAAATCTGTTTTTTTGTTGTTCTTTTATTTTTATTATCTAATTCTTCTTGTATGCTCCTGTTCTTCATTTTTTATCCTAACCTGCAGTTCTTTGTGAGATGCTCTACTTTGGTATATTTGTAACACTTTCTGGTTTTTTTCTCTTTCTTCAGTTCCTTATAATATATGTTCATATACATTGCAGTTGAATTATTTAGGCTTCCCATCTTTATTGTAGTTGTCTTTGGTTTTTCCAATGTCTATGAATGTTTTTATTTCTCCATAAGCAATCTCTGATCCTGTTCTGTAGTCGTATTTATCTTATGTAGATTTATATTCTTATCCAACTAATGTAATTGCTACCTTCTACTCTTTGAGTAACTCTAGTGCTATTATGGGTAGATATCCCAATATAGTCTTGATAATGTTGCTTCTTACATTCTTCTTCAATAAAAATATAGTGTGTATATCATCTGTTTCAGCTTTCATAGATAAGGCTTTGAATTCTATCATAAAATCTACAATATGCTTCTTTTATTGCTTGAATGTTTTGATCTTTCATTTAGCATCTGCTGTCTTACTCTTGTTGCTAAACATTGTCTTGACTTCTTGAACAAAATTGTCCCAATCTTAGACATTGTTTTTTTCTATTTGATTAATCTTTTTCTGTGTATAAATTTCTGCTATACCTTTTCTAAGTTGGGCTAATACTACTATGATCTTGTCATCTGTTGCTATAGCTCTTTTGTTCTTGAGGAATAATTGTATTTCCCTTCACTAGTCTTCAAACTTTGTCTGGTCACTATTAAACTAACTTGGGTTTGGAACCATGTTTTTCAGCATAACTGTCTGTGCTGTTTTATTATATACTGCTGGTACTGGTACTGTCAATATTTCTTCTGATGCTATTCTGTAGTCTTATTTCTATCCAAGACATATTTTTTAGTGATTATTAATGATTCCAATATCTCTTTAAATGTCTCACTGCTTGTGGCTTTCTATCTATATCTTTTTATCTTATCTATCAGTGGTATTTACCATAGTGTTGTCTATTGATTTTATTCTAACAGATTAACCATTCATCTATAATCTCTACCATAATGTTGTTTTAATGTTTCTTCAATAGCCTAACTGTTATAATGTTCCAGTGGCCTAACCACAATGCACTTCCCTTTTGTAAGGCAAGTCTGGTAACACTTTACTAAATGTTATAATTCTAAGCTTGGCTTAGATTGCAACTTAAACAAATACTTGAGTAAGGAGTAAGAAGATGATCAATTGGTAAAGTGTAAAGATACAGGACTGTATCTACTACCATATATACCTATAGATCATGAGGAATAAGTAAGGTGTTTTTGAAAATAATGAATAGAAAATGAGGAAGTTATGAGAATACCTCTATATTATAGACCAACATCCAAGACATCTGCTTTCTAACCTCTGGCTAGAACTCTAACTATACCTAGGTATACTTCTATATCTATGCTTGTTGTATATAGATTAGTCCTCTATGTTTCATTTCCTAGTAACTCATCATTTAGACTTCCAGTTGTCTTTTATCCTAGAAACTATCTCTATAATGTCTTCTTATTTATTCTCTATACTACTATTCCTTAGCCACAGTTCCAACTACAGACTTAATATTTAAGACCAAGTAGATTGTTATATCCCAAACTTTGAAACATGTCTGAGACATGTTTGACTTCAATACAACATCAAGTTATTTAGCTTTATTTGTGTTTAAAACTCCATCAGTAGCTTAGTACTTTATAGTGGACTTAATTCCATTAAAAGTCCATGGTTATTTTGCTTTATTTGAGTTAAAATCCACAGTTATATTCATCTGTTGCCTAATTATTTCTTTTTTTTTAATTCACCAATTTATTACACAGGGCACAAGGGCAGACCATGGTAGCTATGTTGTAACTACATACATGACAACCACACTACATAAAACAGAGAAACAGATAATAAAGGAGAAAAAGAAACAGAGGAGAAGAGAGAAAGAAAAAGAGAAAGAAGAAAGAAGGAAAAAATAATCAAGCATATACATAATGACCAATGCTATAAGGACTATGTAATATTACTTGTAAAAGCAAATGACTTCCAAAGTAAATGCCTTACAGTTGAATTTAAGGAAAAAGATAAAGTGGCTTATTGTATTCCTTCTTAGGTTCTAGTATTCATTATACCTTCCACACTCATACAGAATATGATATTTAGTTTTGATGGGGTAAGACCTGTATGAACAGTTGAAACTTTCCTGAGGGAAAAATCTCAGCCTATATTTGTCTATTGGAGCATGGTTTGTAATTACTCTTGTTGCTCTTATGTACAGTGAGTTTGAATGGTCAAAAAACTTGCTTTGACATATGAAGGCTTGATGATATTATTGTCATTGTTATGTAGTTCAAAGAAGTATTGTTCTTTCAGATTCAAAGCTTGGAAAATTATTTTTCATATGTTGGATAAGTCATTGCACTTTTTTTTCTTGTTGAAGTCCTATGACAATTTGTATGAGTAGTAAGGGATGGAGTTGAATGATTTAGTTTCCTTATCAACCTCATTATGGAGTGACCAATTACATCAACTTGGGCACTCCCAGAATTCTATTAAATTTTTCTGATTTAATACAAAGAAATTTTGAGGTTCATGAAGGATAGATGCAGTATGAATTTGAAACAGATGTGATAATGAATCAAAGATTCTCTTAGCAGAGTGGATTGAATCAGTGACAATGGTGATTTTTGATATCCTGTAAAGACTAGTAGCTTGATTAATGCCACACATGATAGCAAAAAGTTTGGCTTCTGTGCTATTGTCATTCACCACATAATAAAGGATCTTGATGATAGGTCTGTCACAGATATGAATGTGAGCGATGGATGTAGCCACATTGTTTCTAATACTAGCATTAGTAATAATAAGAGTATGTGAAGGGTTTTCCAAAGACATGATTACTAAGTTGTCCAGTTGATGTGAGCAAGATAAAAGACTATTATTGTTATGATTTAAGCTCCAGTGTTAGGATGAAAGACTACTCTTGTATTGAGAGATACAAGAGAACTTGATGGAGAACTCTGTACAGGATTGTCTATCTTATATATTCAAACTTCATGGTCCATGCTAATTACTTCTAGCCTACCCTAAACAGCCATATGTTTGTCTTAAGATCAATATGTGTTAAACATGTTATATGATACTATTCTTCCAGAACTTTCTATGCTTTTCCATGTGACACATGACTGTGGAACTATTGTGACCATGACTGATCTGTGGCATCACATATCCTCTTCTTTGTCTATGTCCAGAAATAAAGAAAAAGAAAAAGAAACTCAAAAATAAAATAAGGAAAAAGAAAAAGAAAATAGAATAAAACTAAGTCTATTGTTCCCAACTCTGATAGTTGTTGTTATGCTTGTTGAAAGAGTGAAAAGAAAAATGACTAGAGAAGATATCAATAATTCTATGGCCAGAAGCAAAATCTGGATTAAGAGGATCAAAAGAAGGAAATACTTCATTAAATCTATTGTTTATATCAACAACAGGACCTTTTATCATTTCTCATTAACATTTTGTGAGCAAATCCAGTGAGAGGTAATGGGGATTACTAGGGATATTTGGTCTTAATTCTAGTAAGGATCAAAAGATGTGATTACTTGGGAGAGCATGAGCTCTTAGTTGAGATCTGCCACTGAGTTTCTGAATATGGAGATGAATGAGAATGAGGCCTATAATGGTCTTGATGCCAAAGGATAGTAATGTTTGAAAAGCTCCAAGAACCTATAGGAATACTCTTCTTTACATTTTTCTCAATGCCTTCAGTGGGTAGAACAGAGGAGCCTTGTTATAAAACCACAACTGAAAGCTATATAGCATAATAGGAAAGACAAAACTCCTATATAGGAGTCATTTCTAATTGAGAATAAGTCTGCAAACCAAGTTACTGAGTATTTTCATATACTTGATGGTTGAAATGGCCTTGTTGGCATAGAAATTGATATGTGGGTAAAAAGAGAGTTTTCTGTCAAAGATAAACCCTAAGTACTTCCAGGTTTCCTTAGAGTGCAGAATAGGGCTACCTAGGATGGAAAGATCAAGAAGGAGAGGATTTAAAATACCATTCAATCTTGAGAAATGGAACACCTCTGTTTTTGCATATTCTATGATAAGTCTGAACTTTTTTAAAAGGATAGAGGCAATATTATAGCTACAGAAAAGCAAAGAATTTGAAATGGAAATAGATTTATTTTGAGCAATGAAGAGACCATTATTAACAAAAGATAAAATGGAAATGGGAATTTTTGAAAATTTTAAGCAATTTTCAAGAATATGAAGTAGTGCCAAATAGATAGCAGACAAAATAGAAGATAGGGCAAAACCTTGCCCCACTTCAACATCAACATTAAAAAAAGATGAAAAAAAGCTGTTTTAAAAATACTGAGTTTTCCTACCTACAAGATAATTTGAAAAGAAGCATATAACTTTTGAATTGAAACCCACTTTTCCAAGAATACATAGAAGCAAACAATGATTCAGAGAGGGGAAAACTTGTGCTATATCAAAGGCTAGGATACTAGTCAATAAGTTTCTAACTCATCCTGTACAGATAAAGTGGATGAGAGCAGTACCAACATCAGATGTTGCTTTAAATTTGAGGCCACCCAATTAACTCTAATAAATGAAATTATTTGACAACACATGAAATTGTAGACAATCACCAATAACTTTCTCAATAAGCTTTTCCAAGGTGTTAAGAAGGATGATGGGTCTGAATTGTTATGATCTTAATCCTTAGGGTTGGATATAAGAACAACTCTTGTATTAGAGAAACACAAGAGAACTCAATAGAGAGCCCTTTACAAACTAGTCTACCTTATATACTCCTACAGATGGTCTGTGCTAGCTACTGTGCACCCTACCCTAAATGACCATGTATAGAGTATGAGGCTAACATGTAGTGTCTATATTGTATGACATCATTTTGTTCTAGAATCTTCTACTTCCTTTTCTCAAGTTTCATAATCAATGTTGTGACTGATCACTTCTAACCCTAACCCTAAGTGTTCTAAAAATTGAAAAATGAAAAATAAATCAAAAAGAAAATGAAAATGAGAAAGAAAATTAAAAAAAACAAAGTCTACTTCTTGTAATCTTGACATAAATAACTTTAGGAAATTATACAACTCTTTATTTAGTTTCAGGATGACTATGGTTGTAGATGTTTTGAAATGAGAAGGCCAATGACCTAATTCAAGACAAGAATTAGTGATGTTGATGATTTCTTTTAAATATGTTTTGTCTTTGATAATGCTTTTGAGATGTCTCTATAAGAGTTTGTTAGGGCCAGGAGTTGATATATTATTGCACTTAGCAATGGAGCTGATGAATTCCTTTTCCAAAAAAGGGACCCAAGTTGACAATACAGAGAATGGGATTTTGTTTAGAATCTCTGTATCAATTTGATAATCTTGAGCTGTATTGAATAATGAGTGTAGAGCATACTAGAAGTCACTGATTTCAAGACAAGATCAACTGTTGTATTTGACTGCTTTGACTGCTGGGAGTTTGCATTTTTCCTGAGTTCTCAAGGACCTCACCTTTTGTTGGAGATCTCTTGAATCTTGAGGTCAAAGAAAGTATATTTTGTATTCTTGACTGTTTTCTTAAATTGTTTCCAATTCTCTAAATACTTGGAAGCCCTATACTTATCCAAGTCTCTATTGCAATTAACATTCCACCAACTCTTAGAATACACCATAATGTTGATGATTTTTGAATATTTTGCCTAAATGTTTTCCACTGAGCTGGCAAAGTATGTGATAATGCTATTAAGATAATCTACATCAGTTATGTTAGATGTATCAATGTTTCTAAGCAATTCAGTAAGCTTCTTAACAAAAGCATATTCTTCATCACTATCTTTGACAATAGTGTGTTTTTTGGTCTGGATATGTTCCTCCACAATTGGAATGACAATCATCAAAGGGGCATGGTCTGAAGTGAGTCTCCAGTCAGGATGAATTGTGTGGTTGCCTATTTCACTTGAACCAAAGCAGAGGAACATTAGATCAATGATTGGGTTTGCCTCTTGATTATTGTTGGAATACCTAGTTGGAACTTGGTTAGTTGGAATAGACAGCCCTAAATTAAAACAGTCTGCTATAGTAAAAAGATTGTTACTATGAGAACAATAATGAGGATAAAGCAGGTCTTACAAGTTGTCTCTAATATTAAAATTCCCATTCATAACCAAAATATTTCAAATATTGACTTTAGTATTCTTGAAATACTTTAAAACTAACTGAGAGAAGTCAGAATAAATGTTCATCAAATAGAAAATGTTGTTATTGTTGAAAAAGGAAACCAACAAAATATCTCTGTGGTTAAGAAGGTCTTTCTGAAGTAAAAAGCAAAAAGACAATAGTCTGATGTTAATGTAAGTATCACAAAATGAACTACTCACTTATTTGTGATATCTGAACTTTGGACATACTCTCAGAGGTTTAGGAGTGATTCAGAAGTTCAATAATGATGACAATGATGATTAAGATCAATATAAATGATAAAAGATAAAGATTGATGTAAATTAATGTTGTTAAGTCTGAGGTCTAGCCCTTAGACACAAAGGTATATATACAAAAGAGTGATGGTTCATGTGCAAGCTGTTGTCATCACATGATTAAAACTCATACTTGATGGGAGCTGTCAGGCTAATTTTAGAAGGTAACTAATTATGTCACTATATTGATATGCTTGTATCTTTATCAATACTTATTGCTATGTAATATATTATATATTGTTGGAAATGGTTTAATGAGCACTTTCCAATGCAAGCTCAATTGTGCAAATCAATTCAGCTGTTCATGAGATATTGGCAGATGAAGCTTTTATAGCTACTGATGGCCTGATATCTTAGTCATTTGTTGTTACTTTTGTACATCCTGCATATTTGTGGATAGCTATTATTTGAGGCTTTCTAGTGTAACTTAGTTTGTGAAAATTGGTCCACTGGTTGTGGAGATACAAGCTGAATGAATTTTGTGACAGTAAGTGACAACTCTTGGGAAGTTATTATCAGATATCAAATTCTTAGAAAATATTAGCTAGTTCAGATGATTAGGGATGCCCACAAGTTCTTTGCCTTCACAACTTCTTGAACTTAGTAACAAGTGGATAGTTGTTCAAGATGGTTCTTGAACAAAGATAATGTTGAAATTGTATTTTGTCTCAAGAATTGTATTAACAATCAGATTGTTTTTTCAAACATTCTGTAAAAAAATTTCAATGTCTCTAATAATCATGATTGATTACCATCCACAGCTAGATGAATTGATTACTTTCTGCTTTTGTGAATTTTAGAATACTCCTTCAAATACTATTCTCTGTTGAACCTATATCACTAGAATGGACAATCTTTTGAATCTGCTTGGCAGTTTCCTTTATAGTTTGAGTACTTAAAGAAATGAGGACATGATTCCTCTTTCTTTATCTCAAGTCTAGGAAGATTAGTTTTCTTATTAACCTTACAATACCAGGCAAATTGCCAGTAGTGAATGAATTGATAAAAGCTACTACACTTTGCATATTTGGCCCTCTGGATTCTATACACACCTATAACATGACCTCACTTCCAACAATTCTTATATTGTAGAACTCTTAGATTCATGTTCACACCATGAATAGTAGCAATATAGCTACTAATGTTGAAGCATCTGTTAATAAGGTTATGGCCTTCATACTGCTCTGGGCATCCCAAATGTCAATCCAAATAATTGACATTATTTGATTTTAGTGATACTTTAATGATTCTAGATCTTGATACCAATATAACATTGTTGAAGATGTGGTTGTCCTTAATGGTCTTCTTAATCTCATCTACTATGATCTGAGTGTTAGTAAACTCTAAAATGAATAAGATACCAATAATTTTTAAAAAGGATTTCAATTGGGGGAGCCTAGGTGTTTCAACCTGATTGGCTTTAGTATTGTTGGTGTTTTTTACATATTTCTTGATAGTTTGAAGGTTAAGAGCTCCTGCAACCTTGTTTGTAGAGATGACTAGGCCCCCATTTTTGATATGAATGAAGTCAACCATAACAGTATTTTCTGAATTTATAGAGACAATAGTCTGTTTTCAAGATGGTCCTTAGGTGGCTATATTGAGATATGGTTTAGGCTTACTTTTATTACTGATGGTTTTCTTATTCCATAGATTAGGAAATACTTATTTGATCTTCAGAGTTTTCCTAGCCATGTTGGGATTCATGATTGACACTTGAGCATATAATTTCTTTTCTTTGGTTTCTGGCTTCTTCTTGAAAAATTTTGAAATTTTGACAATTTTCTTGGGGGATTTTGCTGAGATAGGGGAAGACAGAACAGAGACCACTGTAGGTTTGTCTTTTTCTTTATCCTTTTATGAGGTCACCTCTTTGATGATTTGAGGGCTAAATTAAGTCTTTACTTTTCATCTAAAAGAATGATTATTCTTATCAGCAATGAGCTGGTTCCAGTAAGACTTGTAGAGGGCTGAAATAAAGCTCTAAGCTGCTTCTCCAATGCCTGCAAGATTTTTGACGTTATTTGCCTTATCTTCTTTGATCAATTTGTTAAGAATGTATTTTTGCATTCTTCTTAGAGATTTATTGATGTGCTTGATATCCAATGCTAGATGTTCTATAGATTTATGTAGCAAGATAGCATAGAAATTGCCATTCTATGATTCAGGATCTAATACCTGATTGACATTGTAAGACAGTTGAACATTAAACATGTTTTTATTTGAATTGATAGCTTTGTTAAGAGCTGGGTTCTCATTGGATACACATTGTTGCTTTATGGTGGAGCTAGAGTCAGCTGCCTTACTGACTTGATTATCTTGTTCCTCTAGTATTGCATACAACAGTTGAGAACTATTGACTGGTTTCCTTATTTCTTCATTTTCAGGGAAGTCATTGAGGTGTTCTATTCTGGTAGCATAATTCACTAAAGCCTTGCTTGAGGATTTTGAAACTGTCCTAAAAGAAGGTTTATTAGAAGTTATAGTATGGCTTCTCACATCATTATAGTTATTGGCATTGCTGCCAAAGATATTATCAATTTCCATGCCCATATTGGCTGGTAGAGTCATTCTTGAGTATTAGTTCATAGTTGCTATAGTAGAAAAGAATTTATTCTCTATATCTCTTATAGATATTACCAAATGAGATGGTAGTATAAGAATAAGAGGAACAATACCTAATTATCTTCTTCAAACTTCACAAATTTACTTGGACTTTATGTGGAGTTTTCTCCTTTCCAAATCTAAACTCCTATGTAGTGTTTCACTAATAAAACACTCGCTTGGAGATCTGTTCTAGTTACTCCTTTTGTTATTTTATATATTTAAGGCTAGTGACCACTTTGTAATAGCTAGTCTGATAATTGATTAAAGTTGACACTAAATCTCCAGTGTTAATAACAACATACTTCTCTCTTTATAACTCCTTACAAGACTATCCTCTGAAATTGCAATCACACAGCTTGTAGGAGGCACAATACATAAATTGAGGCTAAGGTCATTCTGACAAGTCTATATCACCAAGCTCATCACATGAAGTTTCTATACTCTGTGCATGTTTGAGCCAACTCCATGAACTTTCACCTTCAAGTGTGAACCATGCCTAACATAGATACTCTGTAGTATTCAGTCTAAAAATCAACTAAGAACTTACTAAAAATCTTTCAATACCTTCTCTCACTTTTCTAACCAAGTTAAGTTAGTCTTCTTCAATGCCTCAACATCTGAAATTATGACTATGTAATAGGCAGTAGACATAATACATAAGTTGAGACCAAGATTGTTATCCAAATTAATCTATGGATAAGCTTCCAAGCTTGATTCACAATCTAGATATCTTACAGATATTTATATCCATTCCTGAATAAGTTTTTATACTTAATCTAAACCTTTTCTTGTATGACTGATTACAGATATTTACTCAAAGCTTTTTCTGCCTATCTTGATACTCTACTACTATATAAGATACTGATTGATATAACATGAGAAAAACATAAGATATAGTAGAATAGAAGACCAAGATAAAACAAATCCTAACATATGTACAAGTCAAGGTAACCATGAGTTAAACACCTGTAAGATATAAGATATAGATTATAACAGTATAAGACTATTGATATCTTAGTGAGTAGACAGTTAAGAAAATTATCTGTTGCCACTTATTTCAGATATTGTTGAAAATATTGGAACTAAGAAGATGTTTACAAAGTTGAATTTAAAATGTGGTTATAACAATGTAAGGATTAAGGAGAGAGGTAAGTAAAAAGTAGCCTTTATAATACCAGAAGGTAAGGAACAATGGGAATATTACAAAACATGACACATATTACTTGTGGTTGCCACAACAGTGCTTCTAAGAGCTTGAAGCTTTGATTTGTTTTGATTCTTAGTCTCTATTTTTACTGTATTAATAATAGAATATATAAGCTTGGAGTGGAGTAAACAAAAAGAGAAATCTCATTTATGTTATAATTCTAAGCTTGGTTCAAGTTGCAACTTAGGTAAAGATAAAAGGAGAAAATGATCAATTGGTAAAGCATAAAGATACAGAAATATATCTATAACTATATATACTATTGACCATAAAGAAAGAGAAAAATGTTCTTAAGGAGAAAATAGGAAAATTATAAGAAAAACATAATGTTACAACCTTAAGCTTGCCTTAGATTGCAACTTAGGAAAGACTTGAGTAGATAAGAGAGGAAATGATCAATTGGTAAAGTGTAAGAATACAAGATAGTATCTACAGCTATATATATATATATATCTAGAGACCATGAGAAATATATACAGTAGAAATGAGAAAAACATAAGAAGAATACAAGGAAGCCTCAACTACTATATGAGGCACTAACTGATTATATATAAAGGAAATATGTGGTGCAGCCAATCATTAAGTCATAATGAAAAAACTCCAACATCTGTTGTTCATGAGCAAACTACCTATAAAATATGAGGCATCAATTATAACACATAAGAAAGTCTCTACTACTATATGAAGTACTAACTAGTATTATATGTGGCAAATACAAGGTTTAGTAAATATGAGTCATAAATGAAACAAATTCTAATGCATGTTCAGATTATAGAAGATATGAGGCAAATATCTGGGAGATATGAGATATAATTATTTGTAACAAGAATGAATTAGTATATATATATATAGATCAACAATCAAATTATATAAAGTAAACTACTTTGTAGTAGGAGCCTCATTTAGTTCTCTTGTGTACTCAATATATAGATTATGCTTTTATTCTGATACTTGTTAGAGTTAAAGATGATAAACTTTATTTATTTTCATTTTATTTCATATTTCAATTTTATTTTCTATTTATTTTCTTATTTTTGGACTTAGAGTTAGAGTTAGTATAATATCATATGTGACTGTCACAAACTGTCACATATTTGTCATATAATTATGATCATGTATTACATAGAAGGATGTAAAATATTTTAGAACAATGATGTCATACCATATGTTAATTGAGTCTTTTTCTTAGCTTCACTCTATAAGTCTTGGATTGTAACAATACTGGGACTTAAATTATGATATTATCACCTTCTTTGATTTGTACATTGTTTTATCCTCAAATAAGATTCAACTTGTGAAAGTATTTTATATCTTTTATGTTGCTTACTTTTCCAATTAATGGTAGTAGTATTTTGTTTTTGATTGTGGGTTGGTTCAATCTTCTGTAATTCTGTGTCAATTATAGAGATTTATTCTCCTTTGGAATATAAAAATATAGTGCTACATAAATTGAACTTAATTCAACTATTAATTCTGCTTTGAGTTGTTTGTCTAACTATTGATTCAAAGCTTCTTCTTCCTTGACCATTATTGTACAAATCTTGGTGTTTAGTGTTGTGACAACCACTAAACACAAAGTTCAATAGCTACACAAGCAAGTAAAGCTCTCAGTAGGCAATCAAGTGGGGAAAATCACAAGAGAACTCAACAAGGAGTCTCTGCTAAATTAGAGTCCTATATATACAAAGTACACATGG
>JAJOHK020000403.1:0-27074 GCA_022457215.2 Leucocoprinus gongylophorus | reverse complement strand
CATGGTGTACACATGGTGTACACATGTACAGCGGAGATTAAGAGTATGATATCAGGGCACATGTAGGAAGCATGGTGGCCTTATGGAAAACACATGTGGATGAGTAATGGACATGAGGTAGAAGCATGGACTTTAGGGTCGGTAATATAATGTTGTAGCACAGACTAGGACAAGACAGTATATATAGTGGTAAATAGAGTAGAAGCTCCTTATTGAGTTCTCTTGTATCAACCCAGTATAAGGTTTAGTCTCTTGACCAACTCTAAGGTTTTGAGTCTACAACAACAATGGCAAGTTAACCAGTGATGAGCACAAGAAGTGTTTCGAAAACAACCTGTGCCTCTATTGTAGTGTAGAAGACCACAAGCTAGACTCTTGTCCCAAGAAGCAGACAACCCTCAGAAAAATAGAAAGCGACCCCCAGGACTTTGCATAGACTAAGAGCCGTGTTGAACTTCCCTATACATGTTGTAGCAACTACTAGATACAAGGTCCAATGATAACATAAGCAGTAAAGCTCTCAGTTAAGCAATCAAGTAGAGAAAAACACAAGAGAACTTGACAAGGAGCCTCTGCTAAATTAGAGTTCTATTTATACTATTACAGATTAGTCTATGCTACTATCTTATATCTGCCTCACATCTTACTTAAGGCCACTATGTGTTCTGACATCATCTTCCAGATTCTTTTACCATGTTCTGGGCTTATGTTGTTATATCATGTGACCTGTTATGTGACTGTGGTATCACATACCTCTTTATTGTCCAAAAGAAAAATAAAAAATAAAAATAAAATAAAATAAAAATTGTTAGTATTCAAACATTCCATAATAGTGCAGCAACAAGTCTGATTTGACTCAACACATCTGCTCTTTCTGATCCTCATTTAATTTTTGTTTTTCTTACTTCTCTCTTGATCCTTGGTCAGGATCATCTTAATAAAATTCCGTTCCGAGCTCTTGTTGACTCTGGGTCTACTCACTACTTTGTAGACTCTGAATTTGTGAATACTCACTATCTGAAGATATTTGCAACTCCTCCAGTTGCTCTCTGCTTGTTTGATGGTTCATCTAACAGCACTATCTCTGAAATTGCTAACTTGCCCATAATTTTTTCCACTAGTGATTGTATGAATCTGGACTTCTATGTCTATTATATCCCAAACTCCAAAATATGTTTAACTTCAATACAACATCAAATCCCCGTGGATATTTGGTCTTATTTGTGTCCAAAACTCCGTCGGTAGTTTGGTACTTTATAATGGACTTAATTCTACTAAAAGTCTGCAGTTATTTATTTGAGTCAAAATCCGCGGTCATATTCATCTGTATCCATTGCCTAATTATCTCCTTTAAACTCCGCAAATTTACTCAGAATTTACATGGAGTTTTCCCCTCTTCAAATCTGAACTCCTATATAGTGTTTCACTAATGAAACACTCGCTCGGAGATCTGTTTTAGTTACTTCTTTTGTTATTTTATATATTTAAGGCTAGTGACCCCTTTGTAGTAGCTATCCTGATAATTGACTAAAAGTTGACACTAAATCTCCGATGTCAATGGTGATGCGCTTTACTTCCCTCCTTATAACTCCTTACAAGACCAATCTCTGAAATTGCGACCACGCGGCTTGTAGGAGGCACAACACATAAGTTGAGGCCAAGGTTGTTCTGGCAAGTCTGTATCACTGAGCTCATTGTAGGAGTTTCTACACTCTGTGCATGTCCGAGCCAACTCCACAGACTTTCATCTTTAAGTGCGAGCCACGCCTAACAATGTCACTCTGCTTGATTCTTTCTGCTCTTTGGTCCTTGAATACAACTGGCTTGTCTGACATAACTTTGCAGAAAAATCTCACTCCTTCTTGCATTGCAGCCAACATACCATTGACATCTCCATCCTTTTTGGATACCCCTCTGTAATTATTGGACTCTGTAGTTTCCATACTTGCATCTGAGACCTCTATATCTAACTCTAAGTGACCTAACATTGCTATCACTGGTGCTGCAGTATTCTTATATATATCAAAACTTCTAGGCTCCCATGATTTTGAACTCTGTCTTTATTTTTTAGATATTCAGGCTAACTCCACAAAACTTGCAGAAACTCCTAATCTATCCAATATTCCTTCCAAGTATCATAAATTTGCCAACATTTTTAGCAAAATTAAAGCTGAAACTCTTCCTCCTTATTGTCCTTATGACCTCAAAATCAATCTGGAAGAGGGTGCTCAATCTCTGGTTGGCCCTATATACTCTTTTTCAGTATCTGAACAAGAGGCTCTGAAGGAATTCATTAAAGAAAATCTCAACATGGGTTTCATCCAACCAACCTCATCTCTACACAGTGCACCAGTCTTATTTGTTAAGAAGAAAGATGGTTCACTACACCTTTGTGTTAACTTTTGCAGTCTTAACTACATTTCCAAAAAGAATCACTATCTACTCCTGCTCATCTCCAAAATGGTAATGAATGGAAGACTGCCTTTAGGACATGTTATGGATCATTTGAATGGTCTGTAATATCCTTTGGTCTTACTAATGCTCCTATGGCCTTCCAGTAATTCATAAACAACATTTTCTCTGATCTTTTGGATGTCTGTGTTGTAATCTATCTAGATGATATAATCATCTACTCGAATAACATGTCTGAACATCACCAATATGTAAAAGAAATACTCAAGTGTCTCTGCAAGGCTGGTCTTTATGTCAAAGTAGAGAAATATGAATTCCACTCCAAGTCAGTAGAGTATCTGGGATATATCCTTTCTTCTTCTGGCCTTACTATATCTGATAACAAAATGAAAATTATTTAAGACTGGCCGGAATCCAAGAAAGTCAAGAATATTCAATCTTTCTTAGGCTTTGTAAACTTTTACTGCTGGTTTATCTTCAACTACTCAGATATTGTCATTCCATTGACATGCCTTACCTGAAAGAACATTCCTTGGAAGTTTGACTCCTTCTGTTAAGATGCTTTCAACTCTCTTAAGAAATTATTCACCTCCACTCTGATCCTCACTTATTGGATTTCTGATGCTCAACTCATTGTGGAAACTGATGCCTTGGACTATGCTCTTGCTGCAATTCTCTCTATTGTTAACAAAGATAATGAAGTTCATCCAGTTGCCTTTCACTCTTGCACTTTTACTGTAGCGGAGTTGAATTACGACACACATGATAAGGAATTGCTTGCTATCTTCGAAGCTTTCAAGATTTGGTAATACTATTTGGAAGGTCTGGCCTATCCCATTGATATTGTTACAGATCATAAGAACCTTGAGTATTTTTCTACTACCAAGATATTGATCTGGAAGCAAGCATGGTAGTCCGAATACCTCTTCCAGTTCAATCTTATTATCAAGTTCTGCCCTGGTTGTCTTAGCACCAAACTAGATGCTCTCATTAGATGATAGAACATCTATCCTAAAGAGGGGAATATTAGCTATGTTACAGTCAACCCTCACAACTTTAAGCCCATCTTCACTCAAGAATAACTTATAGCCTCTATACGAGCTACTGTCCTTCTTTTTCCTTTTCTCCACACAACTACAGTTATGGATCTGGACACCCTACATCAAAATATCCTCTTGGCTCTTCCTAGTGATCCAATTGCTACAAAACATACCTCTGCAGATGGCTGGTGGTCTATAGACCCAAACAATCTACTCCTCCTTGACAACAGAATTTATATACTATCTGCTGGTAACCTTTGTACATGTGTTCTCCAGTACAATCATAATCACATCCTTACCAGACATTTTGGTCAAAATAAAACACTGGAATTAGTCTGCTGTGGATACTTCTGGCCCAGCCTCTGTGCTGATGTATAATAATTCTGCAAGTCCTGTGTCACTTGTATGCAATCCAAGCCACAATGTCACAAGTCCTATAGATCTCTCAAACAACTCTCCATTTCTATGGACTTTATTGAGAAACTTCTGTCATCCTCCAGGTTTAATATTATCTTGGTCATAGTTGACCAGCTCACTAAGCAGGCAATCTTTATTCCTGCCTATGACACCATTACATCTATTCATCCTTCATATATTTTCCAAACATGGCGTTCCTTCCTATGTTACTTCTGACAAAGGCTTGGAGTTTGTGTCAAACTTCTTTTGATCTTTAGACACTGTTCTCAACATGTGGCTTCACTTCACTTCAGGTTACCACCCTGAAGGTGATGGACAAACCAAACATATGAATCAAACTCTCGAGCAATATCTCCGTGTATATTGTAACTACCAGCAAGATAACTGGTCTGAACTCCTACCTCTCACAGAGTTTGCCTACAATAATGTTCCGAGTGCTACTACCAGTGTTTTTCCATTCTTTACTAATAAGGAATATCATCCAAACATCATTGTTCACCCTGAACATGATATTGCTTCCTCCCAAGCTTGCAACTTCGCCGTAGATCTCGATGAATTACAAAACACTCTCAAAGCTGAAATCTCCACAGCCTAACAGTATTATTAGAAATCTGCTGATATGCGACATTCCTCCGCTCCTAATTTTAAAGTAGGTGACAAAGTCTTTATCAAGGCTCAGTTCTTCTGAACTACCTAACCTTCAAAGAAACTCTCCAAAAAATATCTTGGACCCTATGAAATCATCTCTTAGCCTGGCACTCTATTGTTTACTCTCTATCTTCCAGAGTCTATGTGCTCTGTTTATCCAGTCTTCTATGTGTCCATGCTCAAACCCGCTATATCCAATACTTTCTCCAAGAGAATATAACCAGCCTCTGCTTCAGTCATAATTGATGGAAAATCCAAATATGAAATTTCTCAGATAGTGAATTCTAAAATCAATCACTGATGGAGATGCAAACTCCTGTATAAGGTGATCTAGCTAGGGTATGAAGATACTGGAGATAAATCCAAATAAATCCCTGCATCTGAACTCACTTATGCTACTGACTTGGTATCCAATTTCCACATTGCATATCCCACCAAGCCCGGTTCTCTCCCATTGTCCTGATCATGCTGTTGCATTTGTCCCCTACTTCCATGTATTTCCAACAGAGATTTCCTTTACTAATTTCTTAGTATATTCTGTCCACTTATTTTCATTACCCCTCAGCTTCTGTACACTTTTCAGGGTTTTCTTTTCAAAAACTTTCAAACTTCTTTTCACTTTAATTCTTGATTTCCTTACTCACATATTTAATTCACAGAAAATAAAAAAAAATTCTATTAAAGAAAACAAAACCACTATACTAATAGGAGGCAGATAACAGAGTCCCCTTCTTCTGACTTTCTCTAGAGCCATCTTCAGAATCTCTTTCATCATCTCCATTCTCCTCCTTCCTATTCTCTTTTTCTGAGCCCTATCTCTACTCCATTGCAGCCCCAATTGTCATGAGATGCTTTGGATATGGACAATTTTTATTTTCTTTTTCTTTTATTTTCTGACTTTATAGGAATTTTGTTTTTCTTTTCTTTTAGTAACGATGAAGAGGCACATGACAAGGAAGTCACATGACAGGTCACATGGTATGATGTCATAGGCCTAGAACCTGGTGGAAGAATCTAGAAGGTATGACATCAGGGCACATAGAGTAGGCATGGTGGCCTTGTGTAAGAAGTGAGGCAAGCATGAGGTTGAAGCATGGACTATAGGGCAGGTTTAATTATTAGTAGCACGGACCATGAACCATTTGTATAAATAGGACCTTAATTAAGAAGAGACTCCTTGTCGAGTTCTCTTGTGAATTCCCACATCATACTTCCTTTGAGGTTTACTCGTTAGTGAGATCATTTGTTCTTGTGATAAGTGGTTGCCACAACACCAATCCTCTCCTAGCCCTTTACCAAGTCCTGGAAGGACTTCCCAACTTCTTGATACTCCTCTGTGAGTTCCCAGAGTGTCTTTTTGATGGTACTTAGAATACTGCTATAAGTGGAGATCATGGCTGGGGTGTTGGTATTAGTGTAGAGTATATACCTCTGCTTGAAAGCGATGCACCCAGCACATGTAAGAGATTGGCTATGAAAGAGAAAATTATTAAAAAATAATCAGTATAAATGAAAATTACTTATCTTGAGAAATGTACCAGACAATCCTGCCTGGCGCTCATATATCTCTCACAAGTGTTAGTATCCTCCATTTTTACTGTGGCACCTCCGCAGTACTTCCCCAGTTGCTTCTCTCTAGCCTTTTTGGAGGGCCATTGCCCCTCTTTATCTCTAGCAGTAATTTCCTTGTGCTTGGATTCCACAATCTGGGATCCTTCAGCCCCCTCTAATAGAGCAGTCTCTTCCTCTAGCACCTTGTTCCAGAGTCATTGGGTATACTCTAACTTTTTCTTCTCCTCTGCAATTTTCTGTTTTTTGGTCCCTTCCTAAGCTTTAGCCTCTACTTCTCTCCTGGCTTTATAAGCCACACAATTTGCACAATGGACCTTTGTTGCCTCTTGCAATTGAAGAAGGGACTGCTGCTCTTCCTCATGCTATTGCTGTATCTTACAGCACTGCTCCTCAAACATTTCAGTGTCATTTTGAGAAATATCAGAGAGGACAGGGAAAGACATAATGATACAAAAACAAGAGCAAAAAACTTCCTTTTCTGTTTATGTATTGTTGACCTAGGTACCATTACAGGATTTTTGGATAAACCTAATAGAACTTCGAATAAACTCAATAGGACTTTGAAGGCTCAGTTCTAAGGGGGAAATATTGTTATATGTAAGTCCACTTGTCCAGAAACTACATCCTCACAGTAAAGACACCTCCAAAACATGCAAGCCTGCCTTCTACAGTGACTACCTTTCTCACAATATATCTTATGGCAGTGCTGTAACCATCCAGATATTTCATCTTCTATAGCAGAGATATTCCTATTTAACTCAGTCTTCCATGATGGAATTACTCCTGTCAGTGTCTCAACACTAAAACACTGAACATTTTCTATACTATCTATTTGTATATAAAACTAGTAGTTACACTGTAATTTACTAGTCTGATAATCAACAAAGATAAACTCTTATTGAACTTGATCTCTGGTGTTCAATGATGACACACTAATCAGCACTTACTTCCATCTCAGACTTCTTCCTATCATCTAAAGTTGTGACCATGTGGCAAACAGACAGCACAGCACATAAGCTGAAGCCAAAGTCATTCCACAAGTCCATTCTGCAGACTTCCACCCCAGTGTGAACCACGCTTGACAGTAGAGCTTACTTGTTATCTTTTTCTCTTAACAACTATCTTTCTTAGAAATTCTATCCTATACTAGTTAGAAAGTGTTACTATTGTGGAGGTTCAAACTACATAGTTTACAAGTGTCTAGTGAAGTTGTTAGAAATAGACCAGCTACTGAACCAGTTACACTAAAAGTGCACAATGTCAAGCTTAGCTTTGACATTTAGCTAGTACTATATATATACTTTATACTGTACTCTTAATAAAAGTTAGATATCTAATAATTAACTGCTGAGCAATAAGAGAATTTAATAGAGGATCTGAACATATTAAAGAATATTGAAGTAATACAACAACTAGAGCCTATAAAACAAGAAAAATTAGATAAGAATTTAAGTAATCAAGATTTTGTATAAAATAACTAGCAATATATGTTCTGGTTGCTGAGTAATAGGTTCACTGTATTGTTAGTAAAAGAATATATTGAAAATAGTAACTTGTTAGACATATTTGAGATTCTGACTCATTTTCTGTTCATTACTCCATATAGAAGGAAAGGCCTTTACTGTACTCTACTATCAGTACTCTTAATATCCATAAAACTTTACTATATCTTCTAGTATTTCTTAAAATTACTAATACCTTTCAATCTTTTTCAGTGTGAGCTCTAGTTGACTTCAGAGCCACTGGTATTTTCATAAATAAGACTTTTATCAACAAACACTATCTGAATATCTGAAATTGTCTAGACCTATACTAGTTTATACAGTACAAGACTTATATAAAGTAGACTCTCCTTATAGTTTCAAGTTTTGGAAATCAAGACCTTATCCTTAAATTAATATAGCTGAAGTCTCACAACTCTGAGGTCAACTGGAAAAAGAAAGAAGTACTCATGACCCATTGTCTTACTTGTCGGGAATACAGTATGAAGTACATATATAGTACTAGCTAGATGTCAAAGCTAAGCTTGACATTGTGCACTTTTAGTATAACTGGTTTAGTGGCTGGTCTGTTTCTAACAAAACTGAAAGCAGTAGACTTTAAATTATTTTTATTTCCTTTCCATTTTTATTTTCTTTTTCTTTTCAAATTATCTTCCTTTCTATTCTTAGAACTATGATTAGGGTGACCAGATCACGTGGCTACACATCAGTCACATCAAATAACATGATTATAAGTCATGAGATACATAGAAGGACATAGAAGGCTCTAAAAGAGTGATGTTATACAACATGTGCAACATATGTTGGCCTTAAGGCAAATACATGGCTGTTTAGGGTAGGCTAAAAGTAGTTAGCACAGACCATAAGGTTTTAGTATATAAGGTAAACTATTTTGTACAAAGTTCTCTATTGAGTTCTCTTGTGTTAACCCAATACAAGGTTCATTCACTTGTCCAATGCTAAGAACTTGAGTTTGTAACATTATTTACTGTTCTAGTTGCCAGAATATTTGGAAAGTAAATAGGCTAAGAGTAAAAGCCTTTCATATATATCACTTTGATTTCTTTCCTATAATAATAGAAGATTCTGAAAATAATAGTTTGTCAATTTCCAATCCTACAAAGTTCTCCAAAGAGAAAAACATCTCAGGAGGTAAAAAATACAAGATATTACACTTTTATATCTTTGGCTATGAAGTATATATATTTCTCTCTAATGAAGTTTGTATTAATAAATTTATGTTACATTCCAATTTATATGTCATATATAAGAAAATGTTATTTTCTGCTTTATATATGTTATCTTCATCAAGAAATTCTTTTCTAAATATACTGACTTTTATATAAAAGAGTGTATTTATTGAACAAAGTAAGTTTAAAGATAATGTTGTTAGTATTTAAACCTTTTGATAAAAATAAATAAACTGGTTTCAGTATCTATTTTATTTATATTCATTTTTCCTATTTTTCTTCTCATTTTATTTTTTCTTCACTTTTTTATAAGTTTCCATTTCTATCAGAGTTAAAAATAGTGAACTCTATTTATTTTTATTTCTTTTCTTAATTTTATTTTTCATTTATTTTCTTATTTTCAAACTTTAGAATTAATATGACATTTATGACAGTCATATATCAAATTACATAAGTCATGGTTATATAATTATATAACATATAAAAGAATATAAAAGGTTCTAAAAGAATAATATCATATTATATGTCAATAATATATAATATATAATCTTTAGGATAGGCTAAAACTTATATAGTATGAACTATTAATCTAGTATATATAAGATAGATATATTGTACTAGGAACTCTATTGAGTTTTCTTGTGTAAATCCTATACAATGTTTTTCTTTTGACTTATCACTGAGTCTTGAGCTGTAACAATCTCTCTTATCTCTAACAGCCTTTAGTAAAGATAAAAGAGATTAATGATAATATTAATACTGATGTTAAGATACAACCACTCAACTCTCAATGATCTTCATAACCTACTCTATAGAAAATATAGAATTCTAAATTGAAAAGATATATATATTAAACTTAGATATTTTTGAGAAAAAATGAAAAATGAGAATGTCTTACTAATATCTTACATTATTTTTTGTACCAACTAGAAGAAAGATTTTCTAATCCTAATATGACACATAATAAACATAAAAATATTTATCAGAAATTACAAATAATATATTGAGATATATGCAGATTTTTTGATAATTTGCTATCTAAGATAATTAGATTAAATAAAGTTGATTATCTATATAAGTTATATGATAATATTGTTGAGATAAATAGAATGTAAGTTTTTAGACTTAACTTAGGAACTAGCAGTTGGAAGTTTAAGACTATAATACTTAATATAAGACTAAGAGAGTATCACAGGTAATTATATATTTATATCTTCTTGGGCCAAATAATAAAATACTATGATTAAAGAGATATCTTATCTTATCTATTTAGTAATTTCCAGAATTATATCCTCTTCTTTGTTTTCATTGATCTAAGACTTTATTCTCTTATAATTTTGTATCTGATAACCAAGTATTATGTTCTGAACCCCATTCTTTAAAGGTTACCAAATATTGTTTATCTTGGTCCATCTTTCTTCTATCTAGAATTTGTTCCATATACTATTTTTATACTATTGGATAAGAGAATAGGTTCTAGTTAGCTAAGTTCTCAAGAGGGAAAAAAGACTAGGTTATTGGACTAAAAGCATTATAATTAGCTTGTATAAAATAAAGAAAAGATATTTTTAGAGTTTTTCTGACTTTTCTGAGAATGCTTAAATAATCTTTCATAGTTTATCATATTTTGGTATAAATTTGGCTGGATACTCATCTCTCTTTGACTTATATAAAGACTAATAATTTCTTATACTAAATATAATCATATCTCTTTCTTGATAGGGTTTTTCAACAGTATGATATAGATTGGTATGATAAGCTTGTTTGATCTTGGTTGTTATAAAAGAGTCTTGAGTATCTTTAATATTATTTTGAAGCTATTCAAGTATTTGGAGTGCTTTTAATACTTTAGGCCCATTATTATGTGGTAGTTGAATAAAGAGAAGAATAAGTTGTGATGAGAATTCTAACCACAGCTGAAAGAGTGAATAACCTGTTAACATGTTGGTTATATTCTTAATAGTATCTTTATCTATTCTTTTTGTTGGCAGTTCACATAATATTGTAACATCTGGTTGACTATCTTGTTGGTATATTCTATAGCTTTATCTATCTTTAAATAATAGGTAGATGACATCTTCAACTTAACTCCTGTTTGTTTAAGTAATTCATTTCATAATTGACTGACAAATAGCTTGTTATGGTCAGTTATGATTTCCAAAAGTAGTCTATTTTCACAATACTAGCTATCAAAGAATAGATTTATAATTTCTTGAGCAGTGTTTATCATCTGGTAGGAAATAAGATGGATATTTGCTGAACCTAACTAGTTTGTTATTTCTTGAATTTTCTTTAGTAGGTTTGAATCAGTTCTTAGTTTGAGGGTAGCTACTATTAGCTCTATCTTGTCTTTAAGAAACTAACTATTCTCTGTTTGATTGAGAGATATATAAATAGGATATTTGTTAGAGTAACTAGATGGAAGAGCAAAGCACTTTAAATCTTTAGGAAATCCTAAGTCTATTGTCCAAGATATTACTGAACTATATATTCACCTTCAGAAGACCTTAAGAGAGCAAAATGAAGATTCTTAAAGATAATGACTACTTTATATATATATAATAACATATTTATTTTAATGTGTTAGAATTCTGATTACATAGGCAAGGAATAATGATACTTAAGTAATTAGAAATATTTTAGAAAAGAAAAACCAGAATAGAAAAGAGCTAGAATGTTTAGTAAATACTTCTAGAATATAAGAAAGTAAATAAGTAAATGTACAAATGATACTAGAAGACTTCAGAAGACTACAGAATGTTGCAGAAGAGCAAGGAAGTATGTAAAGATAAGTTTGTTGACATATCTGGATAGTTGGGAGTATTAATATACAGCTCAAAGGGGTCTAAAGTATGGAAAATCAGATGAGCAGATGAGTGTAGATGTGGGAAAAGATTATGAAACATGAATCAGCCAAAATACAGAAGAGAAAAGTCTTAGAAGAGTCAGTCTTCTTATAGTATCTAAACAGTACATTGGCAACCATATTGTCAAAGCCTTTAATATATTTGATATCAAAGTCATATTATGCTAGGAAATCAGCCTAATGAATTTGGTAGTGTGATAGATTCTTCTAGTCCTTGAAGTATTTAAGCATGTGACAGTCTGTAAAGACTATAAAATATGCTCCTAGCAAATAGAAGTGCTATTTTTTTAATATACAGACAATTGCAAACATTTCTTGTTCATAAACAGGGTAATTTTTCTTAGCTAGGATCTATTTGTATGAGTCAAAGACTACTGGCCATACTCCTTCTTATATATTTCCTATACTCAATATAGCTCTAATGCCTGTTGAACTTGTGTTCATTGTCATATAAATGTTCTCTCTAAGTTGTAGTCAATTATATTCAAGCATTTGGCTTTTGTAATAATCTGCTTGATCTTCTCAAATATGTTTTGATGTTTCTGTGACAATTTTGAAAAGATCTTATCAAATTCCTTGCTGACTAGTTTATTCAGTATAGTTATATGTTTTGTAAGGTAAGATATAAAAGTCACAAGATATCTTACTAATCTTAAAAAGCCTCATACTTCTGTAGTTGACCTAGGAACAGGCCAATCTAATATCCATATAAGTCTGGGTAGACTTCACTTGACTCAAACATCAAACACTGAGTACTCAAGGCTATAATGCTTAATATAAAATTAAGTACATAATACTAAGATAGGTTCTTATCTGTGATACTTAATATAAGAGTAAGAAAGTATTACAGGAAAAACTGTAATTGTTTAGGTAATTATGTAATATAATATTACCAGACAAGAATAAAAAGAAAATATTATCTGGCAATAAAATTATATCAGAAGGCTGGAGCTAAATGTTAAGTAGTAATCTTCAGGATTATACTCTCCTCTATTTCATAAAATTAAACACTTTTTTCTTATTCCTACTTATCAAGAGCTTCATTGTCTTGGAATTCTGCTCCTAGAAGCTAAGTATTATATTCTGGTTCCCATCCTTTGAAGGCTATCAGGTATTGCTTTCACTGTTTCACTTTCTTCTCATCAAGAATATATTTTATATGTTACTTCTCTATACCATCTAGAAGGAGGAATAGTTTAGATTGAGTAAGCTCCTAAAAGGAAAAAAGAACAAGATCATTGGATTGAAAACAATGTAATTGACTAGTATGAAATGAAGGAAATATGTTGTCTAAGTTTGGTAATTCTAATATATACTCCAATTTCTCTGGAAAGTATCAAGATCACAGAAAGTAGACTTAGTTTCTTTGTATTTTCTTTCTCATTTTTATTTTATTTTTGATTTATTTTTTATCTTTTCTATTTTTAGAACTCTGGGGTTAGAGTTAGAAGTGATCAGTCACATCTGATAGTGTGATCACAACATTGATCACAGGACTTGAGAGAAGGGAGTAGAAGGTTCTGGAATGAAATGATATCATACAACATGGACATCATATGTTAGCCTCATGCTTGACACATGATCATTTAGGGTAGGATGCACAGTACCTAGCATGGACTATCTGTAGGAGTATACAAGGTAGACTATTTTGTAAAGAGCTCTCTATCAAGTTCTCTTGTGTTTTTCTAATACAAGAGTTGTTCTTTTATCCAACTCCAAGGATCTAAGATCATAACAGAAAGGTTTTGATTATTTCCTATGGGTTATCATATTTAGACATGAGTTTGACAAAGTATTTATTTCTCTTAGATTATATTTCTGTTAGTGGTTTCTTATACTCAACATAACTAAATCTCTCTTCTGATATCTCTTTTCTGTAGCCTAGTAAGTATTTGCTTAGTGGGCTTGTCTAATCTTTGTTACTATAAAAAATATTAGGCATATTTGATATCATTCTAAAGCCATTTGAACATTGAGATTGCCTTGAAGATATCTAACTCTGTACTATGTATAGTTTTAATAATAGGAGAAACTAGTCATAGTAAGAAACCTGAGTGGAGCTGAAAAAGAGAGTAACTTAGAGATATGTTAACCATGTTCATTATACAAAACTATATCTGATGAAGTGCTTTCACTCATCCTTTCTGTTGCTAGTCAATATAGAAACATAATATCTGGTTAACTATCTTATTTGTGCACTCTGCTGCTCTATTAGTCTCTAAATAGTATGCTGATGACATTTTGAGTTTAACACCAGTCTGTTTATATAGCTCTTTTCAGAACTGACTAATGAAGAGTTTGTCTCAGTTGGATATAATCTCTAAAGAAAGTTCATTTTCACAATACTAGTTGTCAAAAAAGAAATATGCTATTTCTGGAGTAGTGTTAGTAGTATAACATGAAATCAAGTAGATGTCTGTTGAGCCTAGTCAGTCAGTTACTGTCATTAGCATATTATATCCTTCATCTTTAGATAGTAGTCCAATGAAATCCATAATAATGTTATCAAAGCAGTTGTCAGAAACAGAGAGGGGATATAATGGTTCCACTGGTTTGGATGTTATACTCTTATTTTGCATACAGTCTATGCAAGAGAAAATGTATAAGTTGTTTAGGTTCCAGCATATTTGAGGCCAGAAATAGCTTTTCTATAGTATTTTGTAGCATTTGTCAAAGCTGAAATATCACTAAATAATAGCTTAGTCTCTAAGTTCTCTTATACTCCCTTAGGTTTTTCTTTAATTTTATACACTACTCATTTGCTTGATATCCTTTTAGTATCTTCTGCACTATTGACTTTTTAGTCTCAAGTTTGAGTATTGTTACTACTACTTTGGGAGTCTTCTCTCTGATTGCTGGTATCTCTATTCTTGTAGAGGATAAATTGTATGGATTATCAGAATAAGAAGTCTACCACTATATTGTCTGTTCTCTTGATATATTTGATATTGAAGTCATATTTGTTACAAACTCAAAACCTTAGTGTTGTAGCAACCACTTATCACAATAACAAATGACCACACAAGGCAGTAAATCTCTTAATATCAGATTTAGAGTGGGAAGTTCACAAGAAAACTCGACAAGAAGCCTCTTCTTAATTAGAGTCCTATTTATACAAAGTCCTTATGGTCTATGCTACTAATAATTAACCCTGCCCTTATGTCTATGCTTCTTCCTTATATTCACCTCAAGGTCACCATGTTATATACATGTGCCCTGATATCATCTTTTAGATCCTTCCACCACCTTCTAGGCCTATGACATCACATCATGTGACATGTCATGTGACTGCAGTGTCACATGTTTTTTCATTGTCCAAAAGAAAAGAAAAATAAAATAAAAATTGTTCATGTTCAAAGCATCTCATAACAATACCCCCCCTCTTAGGGTTTCACTTTCAGAGAAACTTCTTTTTTGTCCCCCTAGATATTCTTGCTCCTCTGCTTATCCTTCTCATTCCATTCCAAACTTTCTTCTAACTTCCTTATATACTCCTTCTCTCCTTCCTTTCTATCATTCTTCCATCTATTCCAATTCTTCTCCAATTTTTTCAAATATTCTTCATTAAATTTTTTATCATCCCACTCATATAACAACTTTGCTGTATATCTTCCTAGTAATTCCCCTCTCTTGAATTCTTCTGTCTCTGGATTTAACTTCATCTTCTTTCCTTTCTTTACTCTTATTCTTCATATTTCTTTCTTAAATCTCCCCTTCTCAAATTCTTTTATCTTCTCCCTTGCATTCTTCAAATTTTCTAATCCCTCCCATATATTTTCTTCTACTGTATACCCTTTCCATTTCACCAAATACCTCGTCTTACCTCTCCTTTCTTGTTTATCCAAAATTTCCTCTACTTTATATTCCTTCTCACTGTTTACCTTAACAAGAGGTGGTGGTATCTTTTTCTGCCCTTCTACTTGCTCTTGATACTTCACTATTCTCCTTACATTAACTACTGGGTGTATCCTTAACAACGCCAGTAACTACAACTCTACTGCATTCTCTGATACAATCTTCTTGATCATATATGGTCCTATAAACTTCTCCATCAACTTCTTCATCGCTTTCTTCATCAACTCCATTGAAAAAGTCTTTAGTACTAATTAGTACTTTGTTACCTACTTTACACTCTTCTACCTCTTTCCTGTTCCTATCTGCCTGTTTCTTCATCTCTTCCTATGACTTTATTAATGCCACTCTTGCCTTCTTATGTCTCTCCTTCATCTCTCTTGCAAACTCTTCTGCTTTTTCATTCTTCCTCTTTTTTCTAATATCAAAGCCTATCCTTAGTTCTCTCCCATAGTTGATTTAAAATGGTGATGACTTTGTGGCCATATGTACTTTGTTATTAAATGCAAACTTTGCTGTTGCCAACCATTCTGCCCAATTGTTCTGCTTATGATTGACGTACATTCTTAAGTACTGTTCCAGCTCTTGGTTTGTCCTCTCTGTTTGTCTATTTGTTTCTGGGTGATAAGCTGTTGATAGCTTTGTTTCTATCCCCAACATTTTATTCAACTCCCTTGTCAACCCTGCTGCAAACTGTGGCTCTCTGTCCAATATCACACTCTCTGGTAATCCATGCAACTTCCACATGTTATCTCTAAACAACCTTGCTAAACCTTCCACCGTTGTTTTTTCTATCATCACCATAAAGTGGAACATTTTCAAAAACTTATCACATACTACCAAGATTGAATCATGACCCTTAGACATTGGTAACTTTGTAATAAAGTCCACCGATATATGTTATCATAGTTTTTCTGGTATCTGATTAGCCCTCAATTTTCCTACTAGCATTTCCACTCTATTCTTCATCCTCTGACACTGATCATACCCTTCTACATATTGCTTTACCTCCTTTGTCACCCCTGGCCACTAATAATTTCTAGTAACCAGTTCCACTATCTTCTATTGTCCTCCATGTCAAGATCGAAGAAAGTGAACTTGACTTCTTTTCTTTTCTTTTTGATTTATTTTTCTATTTTCTATTTTTAGAACAACTAGGGTTAGGGTTGATTGGTCACGCTGTCACATCAGTCACAACTTGATGGCATAGTTACAAGACTGATTATGAGATATAGGAGAATTTAGTAGAAGGTTTTAGAACAAGTAATGTCATACAGTATAGATAACATATGCTAGCCTCATGGTCTATATATGGTCGTTTAGGGTAGGGTGCATAGTAGTGAGCATGGACCATTGGTAGTAGTATATAAGGTAGACTACTTTATAAAGAGATCTCTATCGAGTTCTCTTATGTTACTCAATATAAGAGTTGTTCTATTACCTTACTCTAAAGGTTTTAGTTCATAACACTCTATGTCCTGCTATCGGCATATCATGGTGTAGCCAAATAATCTCTACTCTTAGCTTCTCATCCTTCGGAATATACACTCTTTTTTCCTTCAACACTAATCTTTCTTCAATCTGCCATTCTTTATTTCTCAACCCTTTAACTCCTGCTTTCTTCATTTCTTCTACTGCTTTTATCACTTCTTCATCTTTATCTTTAGCCTCCTTTATTTTCTTCACTATTTCTTCTTCTGGTCCTTTTATCAACTACTCCATTGCTCTTATCTCTAACTATTCTTTCTTCAATATTACTTGATTTTTATTATCTCTCTCTACTCCCTCAGCCCAATTTACTCTTCTACTCAAACTGTCCGCTCTCCCCATACTCTTGTAAGCTACATGCTTCAAAGCAAAATCAAATATTGACAAATATAATGACCATCTTGCCTATCTTTGATTCAACTTCTGAGCCTTCATGAAGTATTCCAAGTTTTTATGATTTGTCCAAATTTCAAACTGATCTTTGGCTCCTTCTAAGAAATGCCTCCAAGCTTCTAAGCACTGAATTATTGCCAACATTTCCTTATCATGAATTTCATAGTTTTTTTTGGCCTCATTCAATGATTTGAAAATATATACTACTAGTCTCCATCTCTCATCCTCACACTTCATCGATAATACTCCTCCCATAGCGAAATCTGATACATCTGCCTCTACTCTCATCTCTTTATCCAAGTCTAGTGTGACCAAGACTGGCTCTGTCATAAACTTCTCCTTCAGTTCTTCAAATGCCTTTTGCTGTCTCTCTCCCCAACTTTATTTTGTCTCCTTTCTCATCATCTCATGTAAGAGCTTTGCTAGCCCCAAAAACTTCTGCACATCCTTCACACTTCTTGGTACTGGCCACTCTATTACTCCTTGCACTTTTTCCTTCTCCATCCTTACTCCATCTTCTCCAATTATTACTCCCAGAAATCCTACTTCTTTAACCTTTCACACACATTTCTCTGGTTTCACAAATAAATCATTCTTCTCTAACCTCCTCAATACTTCCTCCACTATCTCATCATGTCCTTCCTTTGTCTCTGTCGCTATCATCACATCATCAATAAATACTACTACCTTTTCCTCTATTACTAAATCTCTAAGCAAATCATTTATCATTGTCTAGAATATTGTTGGTGAGTTAGTTAACCCAAAGAACATTACTATGGGTTCAAATGACCCTTTAGGCATTGAGAACGTTGCCTTCTACTCGTCTCCTTTCTTTATTCTCATATTATTATATCCCCAATGTAAATCCATCTTTGTGAACATCTTTTTCTTCCCAATACTGTCTATCAGATCCAAAATCAGTGGTAACAGATAGTTGTTCTTGACCATCCAACTGTTCAAATACCGATAATCCTGTACCATCCTCTTCTTCCCATCTTTCTTTGGCACAAAGAATACCAGTGATGTCTGTGGTGATTTCAATGGCCTAATGTACCCCTTTCTCAACTGATCCTTCACAAATTCTTATACCTCTTCTCTCTCTACTCTTGACAACAGATGGATCTTGCCCTTCTTTGGCACAAATCCTTTTCTGAGATCTATAGCATAATCCCAGGCCTTCCTTGTTGACATTCTCTCTAAGTCCTTTTTCTCAAACACTTTCAAATATTTATGGAACCATCTTGGAACCATTTCATCTGTCACCCTCAACTCTATCAAATCTTCCTCTTCTTTCTCCTTTTCTTCCATTATTCTTGCTATTGTTTTTTCTTCCTCTATTGTTTGTTTCCTCATTTCTTTCTTTTCTTCCTTCTCCTCTTGCTTCTTCCATCCTAGCTTTATCTGCTTTCCTACTCTCTACTTCTTTCTATATTCATCTGGATACCTCGTCATCTTTACCTCTCCCATTTTCCAATCTATTTCTAGGTTATGGTGTCCTAGCCAAGGCATACCCAATATCACACTCTACTTTTACCCTCCAATCACATCTATTAATGTCCTCTCTTTATGTCCCTTGAAGAATATTTTCACCTCCACTGTATCTACTATAGGCCCTGCATAATTTAGCATGCTATCAACATTCCTCATATAAACCAGTCTCTCTAACTTCATTCTCTTAAACTTGTGCCTCTTTGCAAACTCCTCACTCATTACCAACTCTGTCACTCTACTATCCAACAACACTTCTATTACAACTCCTTTTTCTTCCTCTTCCTGCTTCAACCCAATTTTCACCATTACTTCTCTCAAATATTTCTCCTTTTTCTTCTTTCTTTCTACTTTTGTCTATTTCCCTTCTACCCCTCTCTTTGCTCTTTCTTCTCTTAATATTTCCTTTTTATCTTTTGCCACTTCTTTACTGCTTCCTTCCCCTCTCTGCATTACTCTGACTTTCAATACTTCAAATCTATTTGAGGACACCTAGATCGGTTCCTCCTCTCCCACATTCCTGCAATGGTATGCTATATACCTAAATCTTCTACAAGCAAAACACTTTCTCTCCTTTCTCTGCTCTTCTCTCTTCTCGTACTTTTATTTCCTCCACTCTTCTCTATTCTTCATCTACTTTTTTCCTTTTTTCTACTTCCTCCTTTTCCTTTTGTCTCCTTTGTTCTTTCTCCTCCTATCTTTCCTCATATTCTCTTCTTTCTTGTTCCCTTTCCTCCTGTCTTCTTCTTTGCTTCTTTTTCTTTTCTTCTTCTACTACTTGCAATTCTACTATTTGTTTTTGTAATTTTAACATCATCACATTATTTTCCATTATCTTGTTCATCAATCTAGCCACTTCTTCTTCACTATATTCTCTACTCATCTCCTCTATATTCACCTGACTAATATCTGCCATTTTTCTTTTCTTCTTTAAATACAAATTTTATTCTCTTGCTGTTCTTTGTTACCAGTAGTACACTATCACTGTGGCCTTGTTTCCAGTAACTATGATCTTTCTTTATTCTCTTGCTGTCGATTCTAAACAGCAGCAAATCCTCTGTAGGTAATAGTGGGCACTCTTCTTGTCCTGCCTATACTGTCTACTGACTACCTGTTTACTGCATTACTAACTACTGCCCTAATCAAACTGTTACACTATTATCCCTAAGCTAGGTGCTCCTTAATGAACTACGCTGCTCCTCTGCATATATGGACAACAACAGTGTACTATAGCACAAGGCTTCTACTCAAAAGATCTAACTACCATGTCCACACAAGATAATATGACTGAAATACACATGTGAACAAATATGCAAACAACCAGTCAAGCTTTGCTTGCCTGACTAGTATACCCCTTTACGCCTAGGGTCTGGCTTATGTTTCTTCTTGATGTTGAGCTCACTGCTTGCAGTTGAGGATAAGTAAGAGTAAGTGGTGAGGAGTTCACATAACGCAAAGTCCTCTAAGATTGTCAAGTTCTACTGTTGTGGCAACCACTTATCACAATGACAAATGATTATACAAGACAGTAAATCTCTTAATATCGGATTTAAAGTAGGAAGTTCACAAGAGAACTCGACAAGGAGCCTCTTCTTAATTAGAGTCTTATTTATACAAAGTCCTTATGGTCCATGCTACTAATAATTAACTCTGCCCTTATGTCCATGCTCCTTCCTTATGTTCATCTCAAAGTCACCATGTTGTATATATGTGCCCTGATGTCATCTTCTAGATCCTTCCACTACCTTCTAGGCCTATGATATCACATCATGTGACATGTCATGTGACTGCAGTGTCATGTGCCTCTTCATCATCCAAAAGAAAAGAAAAAGAAAAAGAAAACAAAATCCCTATAAAGTTAGAAAATAAAAGAAAAAGAAAATAAAAATTGTTCATGTCCAAAGCATCCCATAACACTTAGGGTTGGTCAAGCAAATAAACCTTATATTGGGTTATCACAAGAGAACTCAATGGTGAACTTGGTACAGGATTATCCATCTTATATACTAAAAGCCCATGGTTTGTACTCTACTACTTTAGCCTACCCTAAATGACTATATGTTTTTCTTAAGGTCAACATACTGTATAACATCATCCTTCTGGAACCTACTACACTCTTTTCTTATGACATGTGATCATGTGACACCAAGTCATACCATGTGACAGTATGATAGTAACATCATGCTAAACTCTAACCCTGAGTTTCAAAATAAAAATAAAAATAAGATTTGACAATGAGACAGTTATTTCTAGTTTTGGAAGTATTTAAGTGTATGGTGGTCAGTATAAACTGAGAATATTGTTCTGAGAAAATGAAAATACTATTTCTTCAGAGTCTAGATGATCACAAGCATTTTTTGCTTATATACTGAATAGTTGCACTTTGCTAAAATATACTTTGAGAAGTCAGGAGGCTACTAGTCAGGCTTTTCTCTAAGATTTTCTGACACTCAAGACTATCCCAGTTTCTGTTAAGCTTGTATTAGTAGTTACATAAATATTTTCCCCTAAGTTGTAGTTAATAGAGATTAAGCAATTCATACTAGTCATAATTTGTTTGATGGCTTCAAAAGTATTCTGATGTCCATTCTGGAAACTTCTAATCATAAGCCTTCTTAGTTAATGTATCCAATATACAGTGAGATGGAGTATAAAAATTGCTAGGTATTATACAAGACCTAGAAATCTTTATACTTTTGATGAAAATCTTGATATTAACCAATCCAGAATCTTGTCAATCTTGCTCAGATCTGCTTAGATACCCTTGTCTGAAATAACATGTTCTAGAAAACATATTTCTATAGCAAAGAGGTTTGTTTTTCTGGATAAGCAATAGAAGTGTGTCTTTTAGGGTACTTGTAGTACTTTGTCAAATATTGGCTTCATGTGTCAGAGTGGAAAACAGGAGACTTCAATTATTTTCACTTTTTTCCTTATTTCTTTTTCTTTTTCTTTTTATTTTTCTACTATGGTTCTACTGCTCTATCTTTAGAACTCAGAGTTAGGGTTAGTCACATGTTACATGGAAGAGCATAGAAGGGTCTGAAAGAATGATGTCATACAACCTGACTAACATATGTTGGCCTTAAGGCAAATACATGGCTGTTTAGGGTAGGCTAGAAGTAGTTAGCATAAACCATGAGGGTTCTCTATCAAGTTCTCTTGTGTTAACCCAATACAAGGTTCATTCACTTGTCCAACTCTAAGGACTTAAGTTTGTAACATTATGTTCCTTAATTGAGCAAGACTAGATAATGATGTTATCTATAAATATATAGCAGATCTTTCCAATTAGGAGTAGTAGTGTTATTATTATATGCTTCTAGTAAGTAACAAAGATATTAGTATCTCTTATAGGTATAATAACTTACTTATATACTGAACAGAGTATTTAATGTTGTTAGTAAGATATCATCTGGATGGACTGGTATCTGAAAAAAAGTTTGTCATGTCAATCTTACCAAAATTCTTACCATGTCCCATATCTACAAGGATTATTTCAATATAATATAAAGATGTCTAGTTTCTTACAGTATTGTTATTGAGTTTTCTATAGTCATTTACCTAGTATGGTAATACTGTTGGATTAGACTTTGGTATCAGGAAGATGCTTAAGAAGTATGGGCTAAAGAATAAGTATTAGTTAATGAGTATTTTCTAAGATTCTTGTAATTTCTGAGGACATGAATAGGCCTATGCTATAAAGCTAATAAATAGGTCTTTAAGCTTTATCTGATGGTAGATATCTATAGATAGTTGGCTGACATGAGGAATCACCCCAAAACAGTCTGCAAACTTCTAGTGATACTTCTTATTTAAGGCTTGTAGTTGGGTGTTATTTGGTTTTATAAGTCTGGCCAGATGCTCAACAGCTGCTATATGTTCTCTAGTAGGTGTTGTTACTAGGTGGGATAGTTCCAAGATATGGTTAGTTTGGATTTTCTTCTTTATAAGTGTAATTGTAAGAGTTTTTCAACTATCTGATGTTATAAGGTCATATCCATTGTGTTTATCTACAACTGTCTCTGCATTAGCATTTACAATTAGCTTATTGCTATAGAGAAATGTTAGACCAAGTAATATTTGATAGGCCAAGTAATTGATTATAAGATCATTGATAATATTGGATCTCCATAATATATTATTTATACTTGATAGAGTGAATAAAGTCCAGTATTGTAGTTTCTTTAATACTTCTCCTCCAAAACATCTAACTACTGGCTGCAAAGTCTTTATCTTGACTATCTTCAGCTTCAATTTCTCTGCAATGTTTCTTTTAATTAGATTTAGTTAAGTGCCAGTATCAATAAAGGGTTTAATACACAAGGAGAGAAATAAGAATGAAGATGATATATACAATTTGAAGTGAATCTAGAGGAAGTAGGCTATATAGAGTTTGATATACTTAAAGAGTTCATTTTTAATATTGTTGACAGCTATTTGGAGAGGTTCTATCTTCACTGTTGCAGTCTCTCTCCTAATTATTGGAATGAAATATACTGATTGGTAGTTTGCAATAACCAGTGCTATAGATTCCATGAGTATTTGATATCCTATGGCAGAGGAAAATCTGGTAGGGCATATAGTGCTGGTATGTTTAATGTAAAACTGGCAGTATTTGTAGTATCCTCAGTGTTATTTTAGAAGGAAACATTTATTTCTAATGAGTTTGAGAAGAATTCCACTACATGACTAGTTGAGAGCTGGTATGGTATGGTTGATAGAGATATTAGTAATATTCTGCTCTATTTGGTATTTGAGTTGGTTTATAGCAAAAGTAGCTTTTATGATCCTTTTGATGGCTTCTTGTACTATAGTCAAGCATTTATTACAGATTTTGATCTGTTGTAGCTAGTAGCAGAGATTTTTATTCTTTGAGATAGTTCTCATTTATGGGATGTTTGCAACTCAGACAAGGCCTAGAAGTTTCATAATAGGTTTATTCTCCAAGATTAGCTAGAGCTCTTTATCTATAAGTATCTTCAACTAGATGTGTATTATGGAGACTGTAAGGAAATGTGTAGTACCATGAAGTGAAATATTAATGTCTTGAACTTAGATCTGCTACTCCCAGAAGGGGAGATTATTTTGGTGGAGACAGAGGAGAAAATGATGTTGTTTGAATTCTCATTCTGCTAGTAGAAATGTCTTACAGAATTTACTTACAAATTCATTAAAGAAGAGACTGTTGTAGTTTTCCTTATTAATGTGGTACCACTATTGATCTTTAAGTTAATAAAGGTAGTAGCTGCTAACTTCACCTGGTCTTCTACTGAGATCTCTCTATATATGAAGAAAAACTCATATGGTTGTACCCATTAAGCAATCACTTTGACAGTTAGGTCTCCTGATTCAAGTATGAGTATTTTCAAGTGTGCTTTGAATAACTAAGGCCATTTTTATAGACAATAGAGTCATTTTGAATACTTAGTTAATAAGCATGATATACTTGACTATAGCTAGTAATATAGTGGTATCTAGGATAGTGGGCTATAAAACAGTTGTATTAGAAGTAGTGACATATAAGACAGCAGTATTAGAAACAGTAGTATGTAAGGTTTGGATAGTTGTTAGTGATAGGTCTTGTCTAGATACAGCTAGTGAAATAGTAGTAGGTACTTGAAAGAGAGTAGTGTCAAGATCGTTGATAGTGGACTTTATTTTATTTTTCCTTTTCATTTTTATTTTTCATTTCCTTTTTATTTCTTTTCTTTTTCTATTTTTAGAACAACTTGGGTTAGGGGTTATCAGTCACGCTGTCACATCAGTCACAACTTGATGGTGTAGTCACAAGACTGATCACGGGATATAGGAGGAGGAAGTAGAAGGTTCTAGAACAAAGTGACGTCATACAGCATGGACAACACATGCTGGCCTCATGTTATACTCATGGTTATTTAGGGTAGGGTACACAGCAGTTAGCACGGACCATGGGTACTAGTATATAAGGTAGACTACTCTGTACTAGGAACTCTATCAAGTTCCCTTATGTCACTCCAATACAAGAGTTGTTTCTTGACTTAAACACTTTGAGTCTTGAATCATAACACTCGTATCCACTTCCCCTTGCTGCCCTCTTAAACTCTTGAACGAACTCCTCCATTGTCTTCCCTCCTTGCTCCAACTTTCTTAATTCCGCCACCTTTACCGATTCTTCCTCTCCTCCACCAAACTCCCTTCTTAAGTTTGTAAAAAATTCCTCCGCCGTCTCATATTCCATCTCTCCTGACTCTAACTCCTCCATTATGTTTTTCTTCCACACATTTGCTGACCCTCCCTGCACATACAATAGCACCCACTGCACTTGCTCTTCCACTGATGTCCCTCTCATCTTCATCTTCAAGTATAGCCTGCATGCCATAATAAAACCTCCCACCTTCCCTGCTTCTCCATTAAAGATAGCTGGTTTGGCCACCTCCATATGAGCCCCTGCGTTAGGCCCTGTTCCAGCTCCTCCAGCTCCTACTTCTCCCTGTGCTGCAAGCAGGGCCTGTATCTGCACCTGCATTGCTGCCAGCTATTCCTGTTGCTAGCAGATGATCTCGTGTAAATTGATTTGACTTATGTTGTAATGGGGCGGTGAGTCAATTGGAAGTGGTGATAATGGTTGTGGTGGTGATGGTAGGGATGTGTATAATGGTAACACCGAGCCTGCGCTGGTCTCGGTATCGGACTCATATTCCAAAGACAAAGAAATCTTTGTAGGTGATAGTGGGCTCTCTTCAAGTCCCACCTACACACTTACTGACTACTTGTCTGGCTACTGCCCTAAGGAAAAGGTAAATGATTTTGTCCTATGAAGGACATTCTACTCTAAGCAAAGTTTTAAGAACTCCTGCTGTTCTCCTGTGTAAACACCTCACAAGGGGAGATGTAGCACAGAGCTGATATATGAAAATATGTACAGAGCACATCCACAAAAGGTGATATGTCTAAAATATACCAGTGGGCTTTGGTACAAATAGATGGCTAGGCTTCTCCTGCCTAACTAGTATGCCTCTTGAGTCTAGAGTCCGACTGTATCTTCTTGACTAAAGAGCTGTGTTGCCCTTCGGTCGAGGATGAAAAAGAATAAGAGAAAAAGGTTTGTGAGGACTAGAGTTAAGTGGTCACAGGTATGGAATCAAGTTCTAATGTTATGACTTAAAGCTCAAAGAGTTAAGCAATAAGACAACTCTTGTATTGAGTAACACAAGAGAACTTGATAGAGTTCCTAATACAAAGTAGTCTACCTTATATACTATTCCTCATGGTCCGTGCTAGCTACTGTGCACCCTACCCTAAATGACCATGAGTATAATATGAGGCCAGCATGTGTTGTCCATGCTATATGATATCACTTTGTTCTAAAACCTTCTACTTCCTTCTCCCACATCTCGTGATCAGTCTTGTGACTACGCCATCAAGTTGTGACTGATGTGACAGCGTGACTGATAACCCCTAACCCAAGTTGTTCTAAAAATAGAAAAAGAAAAGAAATAAAAAGGAAATGAAAATAAAAATTAAGTCCATCGTCAGCGATCTTGACATTACCCCCCTCTTAAGGTTTCTCTTCCAGAAAAACTCTCCAGTCTCTTCTTCCCATTTTTTCATTTTCTTCCTCCATTTTTTCTTCCACCCTCCTCAAATACTTGCTTTCATCGATCTGCCTATCTCCCTTCCACTTCTTCCAATTTTTTTCTAACTTATTTAAGTACTCCTCCTCAAATTTTCGATCATCCCACCTATACAACATTTTTGCCGTGAACTTCCCTGGTAGTTCCCCCCTTCTAAAGTCCCTCTCCTCTGCCATGTCTATTTTTTCTTGCTTCCTAACCTTCACACTCATTTTCCCCTCAAATTCCTTTATGGCTTCTTCAGCATTTTTCAAGTTTTCTATCCTTTCCCAAGTGTCCCCCTCTGCCGTGAACCCTTTCCACTGTACCAGATACTTCTCTACTCCCCTTATTTTCTTTTTATTCAGAATTTTTTCTACTTCCCATTCTTCGACTCCTTTTACTTCTACCAATTTTCCTTCCTCTTTTTTCTGCCCCTTCACCTGTTCCTTGTATCGTACTATCCGGCTTACGTTTACTACCAGATAGATTCTCATTGAACTTGGTAATCGTAATTTCACCGTGTTCGACGACACTACCTCCTCAATCGCATAAGGTCCCACATACCTTTCTGTCAACTTCTTTGTGGGTCTCTCCTTGAACACTAAATC
>JAJOHK020000402.1:0-27122 GCA_022457215.2 Leucocoprinus gongylophorus | reverse complement strand
TATTACTCGGACCGAAAGCCAGGAATTAGTCATGATAGTGGGTTGCTGCTACGGATCATCACAGAGGTGTGTAAAGCATGAGGCAACCATGCTGCAGGATATTAATGTAGCATGACCTTTGAGAGAGTGTGTTGTCCGGAAAAGTGAAGTGGCAGTTACCACAGCATACCAGCAGCTATTATTCATCTCCTAAAATTGTGTCTTTGCAACCTCATTATATTCTGCCCAGTGTCTAGATCATCAGCATTCTTGGGGCTTTGAGATGTTTTATTATGATAGTCACTTGAAGCTCCTTTGATGACCTTAGATCTGTTTTCCTAAGTTACTTCTTCTAATAGTTGCTTCTACCATTGAACAGGATATTGTGGCCATTTGTTTCTCTATCTAATGTATTCTAGAAGTATTTAGTAGAGCCATTGCCTCTAGGAGACCTTATTCTATTCTCTTAGGTTTCCTGGAGTGAACTATGTGAACTCTGTAGACTTTTGTCAGTTGCTTTAACAGCAAAACAGAATCTCCCCCAGGGACCTCAAGACACTTTACAGTCTGGCAGTCAAGGATTGCCTATTCCTATGTTCCAACCTGTTATGGTGCACTTGGACTTGTTTTTCTTGATTTGATATTTCCTTTCTTTTCTTTTTCTTTTTATTGGATGATGAAGAGGCCCATGACCATGGTCACATGACATGACACATGACATGATGTCATAGGCCTAGATTCTGGGAGAAGGGTTTGAAAGGATGATGTCAAGGTGCATGTTAACAGCATGTTTACCTTATTGTATATATATTGTGTGTTATGGTATGCTTGGATACTAACATTTTTCTTTTATCTATTTTTCTTGATTTAATATTTCTTTTGATTTTTATTTTATTTTTATTTTTGATGATGAAGAGACATATGACTGCAGTTACATGACACATCACATGATGTGAGGTTATAGGCCTAGACTTTGGGAGAAGGGACTAGAAGGATGATGTTAGGGCATATATATATGGCATGATATTCATATGGAAGACATGAGGATGAGGTATAGATAATACATGGACTTTAGAGTAAGGTTAAATTAGTGTTAGCACAGACCATCTATAACTTATATAAATAAGATAGCAATTTAGCAGAGACTTCTTGTTGAGTTCTCTTGTGATCCCCACAATAATATTGTTACAATCTTAGCTTAGAGTTCAGGTTGCACTTAGGCAAAGACTTGAGAGGAAGTAAGAGATGGATTCAAGTTGTAAAGCATAAGGATACAGGAGTGTATCTATGCTATATATATATATATATTAGCTATAAGGAAATAGTCTATTGTATATGAGGCAAACAAGTTATAAAATATGAGGACAAAGCAAGGATATAGCATCTACTATATGAGGCACTTGTTATGATGCATATGAGGACTAAACATTTTTCTTTTTCTTTTATCTATTTTTCTTGATTTTATATTTCTTTTCTGTTGAATTTCTTTTTCTTTTTATTAACAATGAAAAGGCACATGACTGCAGTAACATGACTTGTCACATGATGTGAGGTCATAGGCCTAGATCAGGCTGGAGTGGTCTAGATGGATAACATCAAGAATCATGTTAACTATATGGCTACCTTATAGTGTATATATGGTGCACTCATAGATAACACATGGACATTAGGGCAGGAGTAATTATTAGTAGCATGGACTATGTGTAATTTATATAAATAGGGTAGCAATTCAGCAGAGACTCCTTGTTGAGTTCTCTTATGATCCTCACTTGATATCTTACTGAGAGATTTATTGTTTGTATTTCTATTGATCTTTGTAACTAGTGGTTGCCACAACAGTAGAACTCAATTACCTCTAGAGACTCTGGGTTATGTGGACTCCTATTCTCTTTACTCTTTTATCATCTTTGACTGTGAGTAGTGTGCTCAACATCAAAAAGATCTATAGCTGGGCCCTAGGCTTAAGGGATATACTAGTCAGGCAGAGAAAGCTTGGCTGGTTGTTTGTATGGTAGCCCACTCATGTACATTGGTCACATCGCCTTTTATGGACATGGTAGATAGTTATATTCAAGTAGAAGGCTTGTGCTGCAGGATCCCTTTGTAACCTGTCTATACAGAGCAGTTGTGTTATCTAGTAAGAAAATATCTAGATTAGAGATTCCCTTCTTATGGATATTAGCCAGTGTTTTTCAGGGCAGTAGTTAGTAAGGCAGTAGACAGATAGTGAGTAGACAGTATGAGGTTAGATAAGAAAAATACTAGCTAGCACTTACAGAGGAATATTTTTGGAGAAGAGATTAGATTACCATTGTCAGAAGAGAGAGATTAGGATACTGCTGGTAACAATTAACAGTGAGAGAATAGATTTTGTGTTTGAAGAAGAGATTAGAAACAAGATAGCAGATATGAGTCAGATAAATATAGAAGAAATGGTTAGGAAATATGGTGAAGAAGAGACAGTTAGATTGATAAACATGATAATGGAAAATAATGTGACAATGTTAAAATTACAAAAACAAATATTAGAGTTGCAAGTGGTGGCAAAGGAAAAAAAAAGAAGACAGGAAGATAGGGAACAAAGAAGAAGAGAATATGAAGAGAGAAGGAAAGAAGAAGAATAAAAAAGACAAAATGAAAAGGAAGAAGAAGAACAAAGAAAGAGGGTAGATGAAGAATGGAGAAAGGTAGAAGAGAGAAGAGCAGAGAAGGAGTGGAGATGGCAAGAGATGTGGAAAAGAAGAAGAGAGAAGAATAGACAAAGAGCAATGGAAGAAAGAAAGTGTTTTGCTTGTAGAGGGTTTGGGCACATGGTCTATAGTTGTAGAAATGTGGGAGAAGAGAGGCCAGCACAGGTGCCCTCAAATAAATTTGAAGTGTTGAGAAGTAGAGTAATACAGAAAGGAAAAGAAAGAGAAAGAAAAGTAGAGAAAGATAGAAAAGAAATTTTAAGGGAAGAAAGAGCGAAGAGGGGGGTAAAAGTAAGACAGACTAAGACAGAGAGGAAGGAGAAAAAAGGAAAATACTTGAGAGAAGTAATGGTGAAGATTAGGTTGAAGTAGGAAAAAGAGAAAAAAGGAATTGTGGTAGATGTGTTGTTAGATAGTGGAGCGACAGGATTGGTAATGAGTGAAGAGTTTGCAAGGAAGTACAGATTCAGGAGGATGAAGTTGGAGAGGCCAATATATGTAAGGAATGTTGATGGCATACTTAACTATGCAGGGCCAATAGTAGATACAGTGGAGGTAGAAATATTTTTCAAGGGACATAAGGAGAGGATGTCAATAAATGTGATAAGAGGACAGAAATGGAGAGTCATATTGGGTATACCTTGGTTAGCATGCCATAACCCAGAAATAGATTGGAGAACAGGAGAAGTACAGATAATGAGATGCCCAGAGGAGTGTGGAAAGAAGTAGAGAATAGGAAGACAAATGAAGCCAGGATGGCAGAAGCAGAAAGTGATAGGAAAGAAAGAAGAGTTTAGAGAACTGATGACAGATGAGGAAATAGCAATAGTAAGAATAGTGGAAGAAAAAGAAGAAGAAAGAGATGAGGAAAAAGATGTGATAGAGTTAAGAACAGTAGAGGAAATGGTTCTGAGATGGTTCCATAGGTATTTAAAAGTATTTGAGAAAAAGAAGTCAGAGAGAATGCCAATGAGGAAGGCCTGAGATCATGCTATAGATCTCAGAGAAGGTTTTGTGCCAAAAAAGGGGAAGATATATCTGTTGTCAAGAGTAGAGAGAGAAGAAGTGCAGAAGTTTGTGAAAGATCAGTTGAGGAAGGGATACATTAGACCATCAAAGTCACCACAGACATCACCAGTGTTCTTTGTGCTGAAGAAAGATGGAAAGAAGAGAATGGTGCAAGACTATAAATACCTAAACAGTTGGACAATCAAGAACAATTATTTGTTGCCACTGATTTTGTATCTGATAGATAGTATTGGGAAGAAGGTGTTCATGAAGATGGATTTAAGATGGGGTTATAACAATATGAGAATAAAAGAGGGAGATGAGTAGAAGGCAGCATTCTTGATGCCAGAAGGGTCATTTGAACTCATGGTGATATTCTTTGGGTTAACTAACTTACCAGCAACATTCCAGGCAATGATGAATGATTTGCTTAGAAATTTAGTAGTGGAAAAAAAGGTAGTAGTATTTATTGACAATATGATGATAGTGACAGAGACAGAGGAAGGACATGATGAAATAGTGGAGGAAGTACTGAGGAGGTTAGAGGAAAATGATTTGTTTGTGAAGCCAGAGAAGTGTGTGTGGAAAGTTAGAGAGGTGGGATTTTTAGGAGTGATAATAGGAGAAGACGGAGTGAGAATAGAGAAGGAAAAGGTTCAGGGAGTGATAGAGTGGCCAGTGCCAAAGAGTGTGAAGGATGTGCAGAAGTTTTTGGGGTTGGCAAACTATTATAGATAGTTTGTCAAAGATTTTACAAAGATAGCAAAGCCATTGCACAAGATGATGAGGAAAGAGATAAGGTGGAGTTGGGGAGAGAGACAGCAGAAAGCATTTGAAGAACTTAAGGAGAGATTTACAACAGAACCAGTCTTGGTAATACTAGACCTAGATAGAGAAATGAGAGTAGAAGCAGATGTATCAGATTTTGTGACAGGTGGAGTATTATTGATAAAGTGTGAAGATGAGAGATGGAGGCCAGTAGCTTTAGAAGGAGCCAAGGATTGGTTTGAAATATGAACAGATCACAAAAACTTGGAGTATCTCATGAAGGCCCAAAAGTTGAATTGAAGACAGGCAAGATGGTCGTTATATTTGTCAAGATTTGATTTTGCTTTGAAGTATGTAGCTGACAAGAGTATGAAGAGAGCAGATAGTTTGAGTAGAAGAGTAGATTGGACAGAAGGAGTAGAGAAAGATAATGAAAATCAAGTAATGTTGAAGGAAGGGTAGTTAGAAATCAGAGAGTTGGAGCAGTTAGTAAAAGGACCAGAGGAAAAGATACTAAAGAAAATTAAAGAAACTAGAGAAAAGGATGAAGAAGTAATAAAAGCAGTAGAGGAAATGAAAAAAGCAGGAGTAAAGATATTGAGAGATGATGAGTGGCAGATAGAGGAAGGATTAGTGTTGAAAGAAGGGAAGGTATATGTTCTGAGGGATGAGAAGTTAAGGTTAGAGATTATTTAGCTTCATCACGATACACCAATAGCAGGACATGGAGGATAGTGGAAAACAGTGGAACTAGTTACTAGGAATTATTGGTGGCCAGGAGTTACAAAGAGGGTAAAGCAATATATAGAGGGATGTGATCAGTGTCAGAGGATGAAAAATAGAGCAGAAATGCCAGTGGGAAAATTAAGACCTAACAAGGTACCAGAGAAATCATGGCAGCATATATTGGTGGATTTTATTATGAAGTTACCAATGTCAAAAGGTCATGATTTGATCTTGGTAGTATGTGATAGGTTTTCAAAAATGTCCCACTTTGTGGCAATGACAGAAAAAACAACAGTAGAAGGATTAGCAAAGTTGTTCAGAGATAATGTGTGGAAGTTGCATGGGTTGCCAGAGAGTGTGATACCAGATGGAGAACTGCAGTTTGTGGCAGGGTTAACAAGAGAATTAAATAAAATTTTGGAGATAGAAACAAAGTTGTCTATAGCTTATCACCTACAGACAGATGGACAAATGGAGAGGACAAATTAGGAGCTGGAACAGTACTTAAGAATGTATGTCAACTATAGGCAAAGCAATTGGTCAGAATGGCTAGCAACAGCAGAATTTGCATTCAACAACAAGGTATATGTTGTGACAACCACTTATCACAAAAGACAAATGATCTACAATGAGTAAATCTCTTAGGTGGATATATTGTGGGAAGTTCACAAGAAAACTTGACAAGAAGTCTCTGCTAAATTAGAGTTCTATATATACAAAGTATACATAATCCATGTTACAACCTCATGTCTGCCTTATTTCCTACTCAAGGCCACTATGTTGTATACATGTGCCCTGATGTCATCTTCCAGATTCTTCTATCATGTGATATGTCATGTGACTGCAGTGTCACATGCCTCTTTATCATCCAAAAGAAAAAGAAAAGAAAAACAAAATTAATATAAAATTAGAAAAATAAAATAAAATAAAAATTGTTAGTGTCCAAAGCATCTTATAACAGTATACACAGTGACAAAAGAATCACTATTCAAAGTTAACTATGGGAGAGAACCAAGAATAGGCTTTGATATCAGAAAAAAGGGGAAGAACATGAAAGCAAAAGAATTTGCAAGAGAGATAAAGGATAGATATAAGGAAGTGAAGTCAGCATTAGTAAGATCATAGGAGGAGATGAAGAGACAGGTAGATAGGAATAGAAAAGAGACAGAAGAGTATAAAGTGGGAGATAAGGTGTTGATTAGTACAAAAGATTATCTAATGGAGTTGATGAAGAAAGTGACAAAGAAGTTGACAGAAAAGTACATAGGACTATATATGATAAAGAAGATTGTGTCAGAAAATATGGTAGAACTGGAACTACCAGTATCATTAACAATACACCTAGTAGTTAATATAAGGAGAATAGTAAAGTACTGAGAGCAGGTAGAAGGGCAGAAGAAGATACCACCACCTTCTATTGAGGTAGCCAGTGAAAAGGAACATGAAGTAGAAAAGATTTTGGATAGAAGAGAGAAGAGAGGGAAACCAAAGTATTTAGTGAGATAGAAAGGTTATACAGCAGAGAAAGATACTTGGGAGGGGTTAGAAAATTTGAAGAATGTGAGGGACTTAGTAGAAGAATTCGAGAAGGAGATAAGAGAAGAAGAAGTAAGATGAGTAGAAAAGGAAAGCAGAAGGCAATAGAGGTAGAGCTGAATCCAGAAGCAGAGGAGTTCAAGAGAAGTGAGTTACCAGGGAAGTACACAGCAAGAATCTTGTTTGGATGGGATGATAAAAAATTTGAGGATGAATATTTGAAAAAATTGGAGAGAAATTGGACAAGATGGAAAGAAAAGGCAATAGGAGAGGGAGAGGCAGGAAGTTCCTCCAGAGTAGGAACCTTAAAAGGGGGGTACTGTTATGATGTGCATGAGGACTAAACATTTTTTTTCTTTTATCTATTTTTCTTGATTTTATATTTCTTTTCTGTTGAATTTCTTTTTCTTTTTATTAACAATGAAAAGGCACATGACTGCAGTCACATGAATTGTCACATGATGTGAGGTCATAGGCCTAGATCAGGCTGGAGTGGTCTAGATGGATAACATCAAGAATCATGTTAACTGCATGGCTACCTCATGGATGATACATGAACATTAGGGTAGGAGTAATTATTAGTAGCATGGACCATGTGTAATTTATATAAATAGGGTAGCAATTCAGCAGAGACTCCTTGTTGAGTTCTCTTGTAATCCTCACTTGATATCCTACTTAGAGATTTGCTATCTTGTGTGATTATTGGTCTTTATAACTAGTGGTTGCCACAACAGCACTGACTGAGACTATTACAGCATAGCTGATTATATCATTATTATCCTTGACCCTAGTCCACATTGTATCCAAGAGGCATCAATTGTAACAATACCCCCTTTTTAGCATTCATGTTCCCATGAATCATATCAACACTTTAAGTTCTCCTACTATGTAAGTTACCACTGTTTTCTTGCTAGGTCCAATTATTACTTGACCTCTATTGTTGATGACTATGAAGTATGGTTCATATAGTGGACCTTCTTGAAACATTGTTATAGAATAACCATTTCATGATGTTTTGGTATTATGTTTGTTATCTACTAGTGCAGTTGCTACTTCTTTTCAAAATTCTGGATCTTGCTCTCCTCTGGATTGAAGCAATTGGTAATGTGGGGGTGGTTTAAATAGTCTCATTTGTATAGGAGAATGGATGAATTTTATATATATCATTAGATTGTTGACTTTATTGTGTATGAAGTTTGACTTTGTTATTGATGATGCAGATTTGGATATCTTATATGGCTTGATTAAAATAATTTCTTTGTTTGATTCCTTCTTCTGTTCCATATCTTTGTACAGTTCTTGTATTTTCTGGATATTGTTGTCCACATATTGATTTCCTCATCTACTATATGCATCCAATTCATTAGCCAACATTCTATAGGTTTGATATACCTTATCTTCTATATTACTTTGGATAAGATACTGTAGATCTTCTGATATCTCCAGGATGTTTGTAGCATTTGTTGTTCTGTTATTGATGCTTGCTTTCAGAATTGTTTCCTCTATTTCTGTAATTGTTGTATTGGTTTCTCCAGCTATTTTCATCATCTCTCATACTTGCTTCTACATATCTATCATTGCTTCTAACTCCTTCAATGTCTTGTGGTATAATCTTGTACAATCATTGTGTTCTTTCTTGAATATTCTGGCTTTGTCTATATTATTGAGTTGTCTGGAAATATAGGGATTTGGGGAGGTGGGTGCAGTCATGAAGTTGTTGCTAAGTTGAGAAGATATTTGTGTTATTGAGTGTTGTTATGAACTGTTGAAATAGGATTTTATCCCCTCTCTTTATATATTTCAACTCAAAATCCTCATCTAATAGTCTTCAATTGCCCCTTTTGCATGAGGCAACACTGATTCTGCAATCCATTGGTCATTCTTGTCTTCATAACCCTTCCAATATACCAGATATTGTGTTTCTTTGCCTCATTTTCTATGCTTTTGTACTTCTTCAACTTCATATTCTTCTTCTTCATTAATAATTGTAGGTGGAGATGCTGGTTCCATGTATCATTCTTTGAACTATGGTTCTTTGTATCTTGTCAGCAGGTCTTCATTGAACATATTGTGTATTATCCATTCTTTTGGAAGTTTCAGTTGAAACACTTCTAGACCAATATCCTTTGAGATCCTAAAAGGTCTGTATCTTTTTTGGTCTAACTTCTTTAAGGGTCTGTTTGAATGGATATTTTTGTTCTCCAGCCACATATTGTCTCCAACCTTCAATCCTTGAGGATTCCTGTGTTTCTTGTTAAATTGCTTCTTTATACTCTTCTGAGCTGCTTTCAATGACTTCATAGCCTCTTTTCAACTTCTTTGTAGTCCTATAAGGAATTCTTCTAATTTTGGAAACTCCATTTGTGCTACCAGGTTGTCTTTTCATGGGTGTCTTTCAAAGTTGAGTTCAAATGGAGTCTGTCCTGATTGCTGTATGTTTTTTATTATTGGAATTCCACAGTTGCTAGCCATTTAATCCAATCGTTTTGTTGGTAGTTAATAGTGTTATAGAAATATTTCTACTTCCTGATTAATCCTCTCCATTTGTCCATCTGTTTGAGAATGATACACTGTTGAAAATTGTCTTGTAGTTTCTAGTACTTTTATAAATTCTTTCATGAATTCGGATACAAATTGTGGTCTGTTATGACTTAAAGACCTTAGGGTTGGTCAATGAGTAGAACCTTGTATAGGGTTACACAAAAGAAATTAACGGAGAACTCTGTACAAGAATGTCTAGCTTATATACTAAACAATGATGGTCTATGCTACTACTTCTCTAGCCTATCCTAAAAACCATATGTTCACTACAAGGCCAACATATATAATACATGTTGTTATGATGTTATCTTTCCAGAACCTTCTACATTTTTTTCTATGACTTTGTGACTTGTGACCCTTACTGTTACTATATCATCTGATGTGACTGATGTGTGATAGTATGATTGTGAAGTCACTACTGACCCTAACCCTAAGTTCAAAAATAGGAAGATAAATTAAAAGAGAAATGAAAAAGAAATATTAAATAAAAAAACTAGCATCCAAGATTTACAACTCTAACACAGTTCCCTGTTGCTAAGGATTTTTCTTGGAATTCTATAAAGCTTCCATATTTCATCTCTATAGATTTTTACTATGCCTTTCAAGAATATGTTAATCATCATTGCCTTTAGTCTGATTATCTTTGTCAATCTGTTCACTATTACCACAATTGCATCCATTCCATTTGATTTTGATAATGGTCCAATAACATCAATACTGATCTCTTGCCATAGTTCCTATGGTATGTCAAGTGGGTGAAGTTTTCCAGATTTCTTCTGATGTTGGACTTTATTTTGTTGATATTTTATGTATCCTTGCATATATTTCTTGATGTCTTCTTTGAGTTCTGGCCACCAATAGTTCCTTTTGACCAATTCTATCATCTTTTGTTGTCCCAGATGGCCTATGTCTACAGGATTATGGTTTTTCCATAGAATTTGTTCTCTAAGTTTTCTGTTGTTTGGGATATATATCTGTCCATCCATATAAGTGATTCCATTTTGCTCCCAAGCTAGACTATCTCCTTCCTTTAACTCTTGTTCCACTTCATGCTCTTTTGTGTTATTTCTTTGTATTTCCTCCAATAGATCTGAGTTTTCTGTTGTCTTGTTCCTTTTTAGCATCATTATTTCTACTGTTGTTCTTCTTGTCCAAAGTTCTTCCTTCAACATTTGAATGTCTTTATTATCCTCCTTTGTATCTACCTGGTCTTTTCTTGACAAGATATCTGCCTTTTTTTCCATCTTTTCAGATATGTGTTATAATATGAAATTATAATCTTGCAATTTAAGATACTATCTAGCCTGTTGTCCATTTAACTTGTGAGGCTCTCTGAAGTACTTGAGGTTTTCATGATCTATCCAGATTTCAAATGGTTCTATCATGTCTAGTAGATATTGTCTCCACTTTAGCAAGGCTTCCACAATTGCTAGTAGCTCTTTGTCATAGATTTCATAGTTCCTTTCCACTGGTTGCATTGTCTTGGATAGAAAGGCTATCAGTTTCCATTTCTCTTCCTGTTCTTGAGATAATACCCCTCCAATGGCATGTCCTGAAGCATCTATTTCTACTCTGAACTTTCTCTCTCTTTTTGGGAGAGAGAGTACTGGTTGACTTGTAATCTTGTCCTTTAGCTCATTGAAGGCTCATTGATGTTCTTCTTTCCATTTTCATTCCTTCTTTCCTTTTAGGTTGTTTAATAGCTTTGCTGTATGACCGAAGTTCTGAATGAATCTCTGACAGAAATTCGCAAATCCTAAGAAGCTTTCCACTTCTTTGATTTTCATTGTTATTTTTCATTCTTTGACTGCCTTGACCTTGTCTTATTCCATCCATACTTGTCTATTATCCCTAATATTGGGATTTTCTCTATGTTGAAGTCATATTTTGACTGTTTAAAACACAAATTGTGTTTTTCTACAATCTTCAAAAACCTAATCATTCATTCCTCAAGTTCTTTTATAGTTTTGGCTAGTATAATGAAGTCATCCATGTAATTTGCCAACACTCCTTCATGAAGTAGCTCCTGGAAAATGCTGTTCATCATTCTCTGAAATGTTCCCAGTGAGTTGCATAGTCTGAAATACATCACTTACAGTTCAAATAATCCCTTGTTTGTTAGGAAAGCTGCCTTTCATTCATTACCTTCTTTAATCTGAATATTATTGTAACCCCAGATAAGATCAAGTTTATTAAAGTATTTGGCCTCCTTCAACTTGTCAATTACTTCTCCAATTAGAGATAGTGGCATCTTGCTTTTTATCATGACATGGTTTAGCTTCCTATAGTTTTGAACCAACCATAATGAACTGTCTTTCTTGGGAATATTAAAGCATGGTGCCACATATCTTGACTTTGATTCCACAATTAAACCAGTGTTTAGTTGTTTGTCTAACTATTGGTTTAGTGCTTCTTCTTTTTTTATTGTCATTGCATAGGCTTTTGCATTCAGTTCCTTTAGTACTTCTTCTGTGAGGTTTATTTTGTAATCCCACTCTCTTTATTCCAGTAATTTTTCAAAATTCTTCTTGTTGGACAAGTGCATAAATGGTCAAATATACTCAGGTAAATCTTCTAGATTTGTCGCATCAGGTTCTTTGCCCATTTTACCATTGTTTTGTTCTTTTCCTTCCATTGCCTGTGTCCTTTTGGTTTTGAACTCAATATCTTGATGTTTTATCTTGCAACTTCCTGGACATCTTGTAAACAATATCATTCCATTTCTCCAGTTGACTTCTGAGTTATACTTGACAAACTAGTTATGTCCTAGAAACATGTCCATTCTATTTAAATCCATTACTGCAGCTTCCAGCTGCTCTTTGTGTCCATTGATTTCAATTTCTAGAAGTACCATCTTGGTCACTTCTTTGTTCTTTGTTCTATCTGCATTGAAAACTTCAAATGAAAAGTTTATTGGCTTTGTTTTGTATTCTTTTGTCCTTAACTAGCTGTTCGTTGATCCCTATATATGTATATCTAGAGTTTACTAGTGCCTTGACTTTGAGATTTTTGCTGTTCTTTGTTTTCATATTTGCTTGTATGTTTAATTCTCTTTTAACATTACTCTGTTGGTTTGGAATAACATATTTATTTTGAGAATTTACAAGGGAGATCTTCTCCAAAACTCTGTTTCTTGTTCTTCTCTTTGTTGTCTTCATCATTTGATTTCTCTTAAATCTTTTGTTTCTTTATCAATTGCTTTCCTTTGTAATCTTTGACAATGTGCTCTTCTTTGTTACATTTGAGACATTTTCTCATCTCTTTCTCTTTCTTCTTCCAACATTCCTTGGCTATATGCCCATACTTGTTATAGTTGAAGCACTTTGGCTTTCTATCTTTGAAGTTGTTGTTGCTTTTTCCAATGTCCATGGGCTGTCCTCACCCTCCATATATTGTTCCTGTTCCCATTTTGTAGTCCTATCTTTCTTCTGTAGATTTGTATCCTTGTCTAACTAAGGTAATTGCTACCTTCCACTCCTTGAGTGTCTCTAGTGTTGCAATGGATGGATATTCCAGTATTGTCTTGATAATGTCTTGTCATATATTCTTCTTCAGCAAGAAAATAACATGTAGTTCATCTGTATCTGCCTTTATGGCTAATGCTTTGAACTCAATTATAAAGTCTGCTATTTTCTTCTTTCCTTATTTAAAGGATTCTATCCTCCACTTGGCATCCACTGCCTTTTTCTTGTCACTGAACATGGTTTTGATCTCTTTAATGAATTATTTCCAATCCTGGGTTCCCAGTTCTTTGTCCAATTCATTTAGCTTCTTTTAAGTATAAATATCTGTTACACCTTCTCTGAGTTGAGCCAAGATTGCTGTGATTCTATTGTTGGTCTCCATGACCCTGTTGCTCTTGAGAAATAATTGAATTTCCCTCTACTAGTTTTCAAATTTTGTCCTATTCCTATCAAACTATCCTAGATCTAAGACCATGTTCTTAGGCATAACAGCTTGTTTGTTGTTGTTTATTGTTGCTGGTATTGGTGCTACAGACATTTTTTTGTCTGATCATTTGTTCATTTCTTCCAAGACTTCATTTATGATCTGCAAGAATCCAAGTCTTTTTGACAGTGTCTTAATATTGTCCATTTGTCTTGAACTCATCTTAGTTCTTTTTTGTAGTTTACACCACATGTGTTTCATTTATTGTCCAGCAGTAACTTTGCCTAATTTGTCTATAGACTAACCACTATATACCTTTCCTTTTGCAAGGTGAGTTCAACAATGCTTTATTAAATGTTATAACCTTAGCTTAGAGCTCAGATTGCGCTTAGGCAAAGACTTAAGTTGTAAAGCATAAGAATACAGAAGTGTATCTATACTATATATATACATATTAGCCATAAGGAAATAGTCTATTGTACATGAGACAAACAAGTTATAAAATATGAGGACAAAGCAAGGATATAGCATCTACTATATGAGGCACTGACTGAGACTATTACAGCATAGCTAATCATGTCATTATTACCCTTGACCCTAGTCTATGTTGTATTTAAGTAGTATCAATGATAACAGATATTCTACTGAGACATTTATTGTTTGTACCCTATTGGTCTTTGTGACTAGTGGTTGCCACAACATAACCTTCCTTCTCTTTTTTTGCTTTCCAAACAATGTTTGCTCCAGGCAACTACCCTATAAGCTCTGTCAATACCAGTGAGGTTCTAAGTCTTCTCTAGTATCATCTGCAAGAAGTAGCTGAGCATCAGCATATCTCAGAAGTCTCCACTAACAACATCCTAACAAGTCTTATAACTCATCTCTAAGACTTACAAACTTTAATATTCAATCCTACCCCTACACATACAGTTCTTTTTCTCCAACTCTTATTAAGATCTCACTTACTAGTAAAGATCTCTGCAACTATGACCCCTTCATGCCACTCCAGACCAAATATACCCCCACCTATGGATTTGCCAGAGACTACTAGCTAGGTTACACTTTCCTAAGTGCCTACTATTCCTACATACTATATATATTAGTTCTCATATGACTAGAATAAGATACTCTGGATGCTATCATTTTTTAGAAGTAGTAGGGCTACTAAGTGGTCTGAAAGCTTGTTCAGAGAAGAGTTGAACTTGAGCTTCTTTCCTATTATATTGTGGCCAAAGTTTAAGCAAGTATTCAAGGACTAATTTTTCCCATCAATGCCACTACCAAAGTAGTTAACAAGCTGGAAGGAACTTCATATTATCAAGAAAGTTGAACAGTGGAGGAATATCTAGATAAGTTCCAAACCTTAATCTCTGAGGCTAGCTACACTGACTTCCAGACTATAGTAGTCAAATTTCACTATAGACTGAGAATTACTATCCAGAACCAGATAACAACCTTACTAGTGGGCCATCTTGAGAACACCAATCCATTAGCATGGTTGGAGACCATGAGATGTATAGACTAGGTCTGACAAGCTAACAAGGCCTTTTAATTTATCTAATGAATGACCTTGATACCACATGTACAACTCCACCTACCAACTACATGAAGTTTCTTCTCCAATCCATGCCTCACCTATAGCCCTCTACTTCTTCATTAAATCAACAACAACTCTCTTTGGCCTTTCTACCAGACATCTCCATATAAATTGATGCTGCTCACAAACTCCATCTTTTACAAACCAAGAGGTGCTACTATTGCAGGAATTCAAACCATATCATTCAGAATTGCTTAGTGAGATTGGATGTCTGGCAATTAATAGCTGAGTAATGGGAGAATTTGATGGAGAATTTGAACATGATAAAGAATATAGAAGCATAGTAGAGTTTGGTATTAGATAATAAGTGTTATAGCGCAAGGATGTGGACAGACTTTGGACTAAGGTTAGAGTTTGGACAAGTATATATTGTAGTGATAATTATTAGTCTACAACAGGAGAAGAGATATAGGAGATAGGCACATGACCTGGAAGTCATGTGACAGAGTCTAGAGTGGTCTAGAAGAACTTAGAGTCTAGAAGGATTTGGAAGAATCTAGATGGAGTTAGGGTTAGGAGATGACGTCAAGGGACAATGGTTCCTCATGGTGTACACATGGTGTATGCATGGTGATGGAGATTAAAGAGTATGATGTTAAGGCATATGGACATGGCATGATGGCCTTGAGGTAGAAGCATGGTGGATGAGTAATAGGACATGAGGTAGAAGTATGGTGGATGGACATGAGGTAAACACATTGTTGTAGCACAGACCACGATGTAGTAGTATATATAGAGAAGCAATGCAGCGAGGGCTCCTTATTGAGTTCTCTTGTAATTCCCCCACTCTTTACTTGATAGCCCATTGGAGAACTTTGCTCATTGTGAGATCATTTGTCCTTTGTGATAAGTGGTTGCTACAACAGTAAGAATGATTCAAATAAAAGTTAGGATTTTGTGTAGAGTGACTAGCAAATCATATATCCTAGCTGTTAGTAAATAGGTCCACTATACTAACTATAGAAGAGTGTGAAGACAGTTACAGTAGTCCCTCTGACTTGTAACTATCAGAGTTCACCTTCTCATTGTCCTAGATAGGAGAAAAAGCTCCCTCTGCACTCTACCATCAATGCTCTCAATATCCATAGCAATGTTCATAAAATCTTTCTATATCTCTTTATCTCCCTCAAAACTATAGGTATCTCCAGATCTTTCTCAATGCATGCTCTGGTCAACTCTGGAGCTATTAGAGTTTTTATTAGTCCAAGTTTTGTAGAGAAGCATAGTCTCAATACTCATAGGCTCTTCAAGTCTGTATCTGTGTACAATGTTAATGGCATTCCAAATGAAGTGGGATAGATATCTGAAGTAGTAAACATAGTATTCCAGTATGAGACCCACTTAGAGCAGGTCGTGCTCACAATATCCAGTTTAGGTAAGCAAGACTTGATTCTTGGATTTACCTGGCTAAAGGCTCATAACCCCAAGGTTGATTGGCAGTAAGGAGAAGTTATCATGATGTATTGCCCTATCTACTGCTCTGGCTGTCAAGAAATCCAAAAAATAGGCAAACATTAGGTATAGCTCTAAATATGTGCTGCTCTGGTCTTTTTTCTATCTTAGCTAATGACTTCAATGAAGTCCACTCCTCTTTCTATATATTAGACAATCATGAAGATGAGATATCCAATGAGATACCTGCAGCCAAACTACTCTCTAGACTTGCAGAGTTAGGTCTCTGTATCATTACCATCCTCCCTCAGCAGCTCTCTGAAGCATTTTAGTACAGTTAAATCCTGGACAGAGATACTCTTATGCTTCTCTCTCATGTTCAAGATTTTGAATCAGTTTTTGCCAAGAAAGAATTTGATACTCTACCAGACTACTGTTAGTAGGATCATACAATCAATCTTATATCTAGAGTCAAGCCCAAGTTCTCTAAGGTATACCCCCCTATTTCCTGCAGAACAATCTAAACTTGATACATTTCTCACTGAAAATCTCTGCACTGGTTGAATATACCTCCACAAGTCCCCTATGGCTGCCCTAGTATTTTCTACAAACAAAAAGAACAGTTCTCTCCATCTAGTGCAAGATTACAGGAGCCTCAACATAATAATGGTCAAAAACAAGTATCCACTCCTCTTATCTCAGAGTGAAATACTTTATAAAATTGGATATCAACTGAGATTTCAACATTGTCCAAATCAAGTCTGGAGATGAGTGGAAAGCTGTATTACACACCAACTGTGGTTTTTTTGAGCCTCTAGTAATGTTCTTTGGTATAACTAATAGTCTAGCTACCTTTTAGACTATAATGAATGACATTTTCTGGAATCTTATAGCTGAGTACATTATGATAGTATATCTAGATGACATTCTGATCTTCACTCAGACATTAGAAAAGCATCACAAAGCAGTGCAGAGAGTTTTAGAGGTCCTAGCTAAGTATGAACTGTCCCTTCACCCCAAGAAGTGTGAATCTGACAAGCAGTGGATAGAGTACTTAGGATTAATTATCTCTTAGAATCAAGTCAAGATGGACCCTATAAAGGTGGCCAGAGTTTGTGAATAGCCAATCCTTCATATCTGCACTAACCTACAGACATTTCTGGGCTTTACCAAATTCTATCAACAATTTATCTGTGGCTTTTTGGACACTACCTGCCCACTCTTTGACCTTACTAATACTATAGCACATAGACATGGACAACTTTGCAGCAAGATGCATTTGACTTCCTCAAGGTGGCTATCACATCTGTATCTGTTCTAGTCTCTTCCAACACATCTGTCCCATTTCAGATAGAAGCAGATAGTTTGGACTTTGTAACAGAAGCTATTCTCTCTCAGGAGTTCAAGACAGATGGTAAGTAATATCTGGTAGTATTCTTCAGCAAATCCCTTTTCCTAGTGGAGTGAAACTATGAGATTCATGATAAGAAGATGCTAGCAATTATTTAGGCTTTGAAAGAATGGTAATATTTTTTTAAAGATGGACTACACTTTGTGAAGATCTGGACTGACCATCACAACCTGGAATATTTCATAACTGCTAATAAGCTCAGTCATAAGCAAGCACAATGGTCCCTTTGCTTAGTAAGATTCAACTTTCTGCTCCACCACTGTCCAGGCAAGTCTATGAGGAAACCTGATGCACTCTCTCAATGACTAGACCACAGAGATGGATCTCAAGACAATATAGACATAGTTCTACTCAAACCAGAACTATTTGCAGTTCATGCATTAGTAGGAATAGCCTTTGAAGGCAAAAAACAAGCTCTGCTGACAAATATCTAACAGGGTAACAAACTTGGTTATTATGAGAAACCTGTGGTCAGAGCTGTGAGAGAACTCCACCAGTCATCTACAAAGTCAATAAGATCTTCAGAGTGGTCAGAAGAGGATAGTCTTCTTCTATTTCAAGGCAAGATTTATATTCCAGGCATTTGTGACCTTCACTGGTACATTGTATCTCTCTACCATAATACTAAGATAATAGGGTATGCTGGATGTTGGAAAACACTGGAGCTAGTGTCTCAGAGATATTAGTGGTCTCAAATATCTATGTACATTAGCCAATATGTTGGTACCTGTGATCCGTATTTGTAGACTAAGCCAATCCAACACTTACTACTCAGAGAGTTGACTCTGCTAGCTATGCCAAATGTAAGTGAGGTACTATCAGTGTGAATTTTGTGGTCAAACTTCTAAAGTTATTGAAGTATGATGCAGTAATGACCATAGTCAATTCAGTCTTCAAAAGAGCATATTTTATCCCTACCAACACTACTGTTGCTACAGAGAGTATGGCAAGGTTGTTCTTATACAATATGTGGAAACTCTATAGTCTCTCTAACTGCATGGTGTTGGACAAAGGTCTGCAGTTTGTTCTGCTCTTCACTAAGAAACTTTACTAACTACTCAGGGTTGAGATTGCCTTTTCTACAACATGATATCTACAGTTAGATAGACAAACAGAACAAGTGAACCAGAAGCTGGACCAGTACCTCTGGACCTTTGTGAATAAAAGGCAAAGTGATTGGCATGACATTCTCTCCATAGCTGTCAAGATCATTGATAGGGGACTTCATTTTTATTTTTATTTTTCATTTTAGTTTATTTTTCTTTCTTTTTCTTTTTTTCTTTTTCTATTTTTAGAACAACTCAGGTTAGGGTTTATCAGTCACGCTGTCACATCAGTCACAAGATGATGGCGTAGTCACAAAACTAATCACAGAACTTGGGAGAATAGAGTAGAAGGTTCTAGAATAAAGTAACATCATACAGCATGGATAACACATGTTGGCCTCATGTCATACACATGGTCATTAGGGTAGGGTGCACAGTAGTGAACACAGACCATAAGTAGTAGTATATAAGGTAAACTACTTTGTACTAGGAACTCTATCAAGTTCTCTTGTGTTACTCAATACAAGAGCTGTTCTATTGTCCAACCCTAAGGACCTTAGTTCATAACACTGTGCCCTACTACTTTAGCTGACCCTAAATAACTATATATTTTCCTTAAGGTCAATATATATTAAATATGTTGTATAATATCATCTTTCCAGAATTTTCTATGCTCTTTTATTGTGACATGTGATCATGTGACATTGTGACAGTGACATCACACTAAACCCTAACCCTAAGTTCCAAAAAAATAAAAGGAAAATAAGTAAAGTCTATTGCTTTCAGCTTTAATATATCTTTATTCTAACTCTTTTATTTTTTTCTTTTCTTTTAGACATAAAAGGGAGAACTATGTGACATCATACATGACTGTTGTGACAGTCACAGTAATATAACAAGGTATGACATCTGTCACAGTCACAACATCCTGTAATACATTAAAAGAGCAATATTATACATCATAAAGAAATAGTAACTTTATTTACATAACTCATAGTATTTAGGGTAGGCTGAATTTAAGTGTACACAAACTACATACCAGAGATATATAAGGTAAACACACCTGTACTAGAAACTCTACCAAGTTTTTTTATGTTAAATAATATAAGTTTCTTTCTTTAACTAAATACTTAGTCTTAAGTTGTAACATATACTTGCTAATCTGACTTCTGGAAGCTTACTAATAGATCTTGGGTAACAAGGTGTGAACCATATCTAACATTTATCCAGATTTCTGATCATCTACATACTATCATTCTTATATTAGCTTAACATTATTCTGTTAGATTGCAATGTACCATAGAATATTTAGAATAGTAGCTATCTTTAGCAAATCTTATCCTGTTCTCTTAGGTTTTCTTGAATGTGTATTGTATTTAATATATTGGACTTTATCATTAGCATGGACCATGTATAAGTAGTATTCATAGTGTAGAGATACATTAGGGACTCCTTATTGAGTTCTCTTGTGATTTCCACAAGACTCTTTTATTATAAGACTACTTAGTATACTATTAATCATTTTGATTAGTAGTTGCCACAACACATATAATGTTCCCACATTCTTCCAACATCTTCCACAATTTTCCCATAGATAGTTTTCTCTTTCAGACATGTTTCTTATCTGATAAGTTGTTATATGCAATTCCACCCACCTGGAAATTACATCTCTGCAGTGATATTAATTCTGAATTATACAAGCCTACCTTCCACAGTGGCCACCTTTCTCACAACACGTCTTATGGCAGTGCTGCAACCCTCCAGGTATTCTGTCTTCTACAGCAGAGATACTCCTATTCAACTTAGTCTTCCATGATAGAGTTACTCCTGTCAGTATCTCAACACTGAAACCTCTACTTAGGGTAATAGGAGTGTTCCTACTGAAACTCTGAGAATCTTCTATACTATCTGTTTGTATATAAGACTAGTAGTTACACTGTAATTTGCTAGTCTGATAATCAACAAAGATAACTCTTATTGAACTCAATCTCCAGTATTCAACAGTGACACACCAATCAGCACTTATTTCCATCTCAGACTTCTTCCCATCATCTGAAGTTGTGACCACATGGCAGACAGATAGTGCAGCACATAAGCTGAAGCCAAGGTCATTCCACAAGTCTGCTCATCTCCAAGTCTATTCTGTAGACTTCCATCCTGGTGTGAACCGTGCCTGATATAAGTAGTCTATACTGATCAGACAGAATATTGATAATCTAACTACAGAATAATTACACCAATATAATCAGAGATAGCTAGAAACAATAGAACTTTAGACAAGAAGTAGTAGCAGCTTACCAATCAATGAGAGAAGATGAGTGAATAGTAGGTAATAGATGACAAGACAGAAGACAAATGTGAATAACTAGTAACAGATAGAACTATAGAAAATATTAGAGTAACTAAGTGAAGTCTGTAGGGCTATATAGAGTTTATCTTCAAGAAAATCTAAGCATATATTATAAATAACCCTACTCTAAGATTCATGCATCATCTATGAGTTTACTATAAGGTCAATATATTATAGATATATGCCTTAATATCATTTCTCTAGTCCTTTCCACAATGTTCTAGGCCTATGACACAATGCCATGTCATGTGTCATGTGACTACAGTCACATAATTCTTCATTGTCTAAGTAAATAAAATAAAAGAAATAGAAAAGAGAATCAAAATAAAATATAAGGGTTCAAGTATATCATAACAATATGACATGTGCAAATACAGATCTGGGGTGACCTTGGTTTCAGCAGATGTGCTACATCTCTGCATATTAGGAAGAGAATATTAATAGAAAAAGGAATATGGAGAAAGTCAGACTTCTAAGCATAGGCACTCAGAATAGTGCACTATACTAGTTGATTTTTAAGTTAAGGAACTATAGAGTATCTACATATCTTAAATACTAGCACTAAGACTATCCAGTGATTGAAGGAGATAGATAACTACTCTGAGTACACTAAAATTCTTAGAAATAGAGTCTAGAGATCTATGGTGATTATGAGAAACCATGTGATCAGTAATAGAGTGATCAGTCATAAGAAGAAACCAGATAGATCCATACCAAAAGAGGATGAGTAGATATGAAGAAAGATACTCTCTTTCATAGATATTCTGAGCAGATTGGTGTTACAAACTCAAGATCTTAGGGTTAGTCAAAAGAGTGAACCTTGTATTGGGTTAACATAAGAGAACTTGATAGAGAACTCTGTACAAAATAGTCTACCTTATATACTAAATCCACATGGTTCATGCTAGCTACCTCTAACCTACCCTAAACAGCCATATGTTAGCCTTAAGGTCAACATATGTTGCATACATTGTATAATATCATCTTTCCAGAACCTTCTATGCCCTTCCATGAATCATGTGACTTGTGACTGTGTGATATCATCACTCTAACCCTAACCCTAAGTTCTAAAAATAGGAAAATAAAAATAAAAATAAAAATAAAAATAAATTAAGTCCACCACTTTCATCTTTGACAATTGGATGTTAGGGAAATATTATCCATAATGTAATTAGATGAATTGAATGCATTCAGATGGGTATGTGATACTACTAGAGTATTTAGGATAGTTCTTGTCTCTAGAAAATCTCATTCTGTTCTCTTAGATTCTTTCTGGAGTTTTAAAGCATCTTCTGTATACTACTCATCTGCCTTTCAAGGATTCACTATAGGTCTCAGATATCAATCTGGAGTTTGGAGTTTGTTGTTTTCTTACATTTACCTTCTTCTCAAGATTGCTATGACTTAAAGCAAGCAGTATAAATTGAAACTTGATACTTTGGAAGTCTATTGCTTGAATGAATTGTAGGGCTTAGGGGTTGAGGTGATAGAACTCTGCTGCCCTATCTGGTGTGAATACTTCTGAGGTATTCTCTTAAGAGTTTTCTTTCAAGCCAAATTCCTTCCATTTGATCAAGTACTGATATCTTTTGTAATGCCAATAGCTGTCTAGTATCTTCTCTACCTCCCACTCTTCTTATCTGTTAATGACAATAGGGTCTGGAGAGAGCTTTGAATGTCTTCTAGGTGTGGGATCTTTGGGTGCAGCAGTGAGCTTAATAATATGGAACACTGGATATAGCCTATGCAGTATAGGAAAGAGTTTCAAGCAGTATAATATAAGTCCTGCTCATTTCTCTACCATATATAGTTCCAGTTGGTGATGCAACAACTTAGTGGAGGAGTGTGTAATATAAATATCTAAGGAGTTTAGGAACATCTTATCACTAATTTTGAACACTAGAATATGTATATGACATTGATTGTAGTATCTGGCTATATTATTATAGGCTTTCTAAACAGTGGACTTGGCTTCCTCAAGTGTGGATTTCATTCTCTCTACAAATTTAGAGATGCTTTTCAGTTTGGACTTCTGTTGGTATGGCTTGAAGCTCATGCATGGGAGTTATCTAATATTAAAAAGAAAAGGTAGCTACTATGTCAAGGAATATACATGGTTGTTATTGTTGTGGCAACCACTAGTCACAATGACCAATAGTAATACAAGCAATAAATCTCTTAGTAAGATATCAAGTAGAGATCACAAGAAAACTTGACAAGGAGTCTCTGCTGGATTGCTACCTTATTTATATAAGTTACACATGGTCCATGCTACAAATAATTACTCCTGCCCTAATATCCATGCATTGTCTATGAGTACACCATGTGTATACCATAAAATAGCCATGTAGTTAACATGCTCCTTGACATCATTTATCTAGACCACTCCAGCCTGCTTTAGGCCTATGACCTCACATCATGTGACAAGTCATGTGACTGCAGTCATGTGCCTCTTCACCATCAATAAAAAGAAAAAGAAATTCAAAAGAAAAGAAATACAAAATCAAGAAAAATAAATAAAAGAAAAAGAAAAATGTTAGTTCTCACACACATCATAACAGTTATGCTAAAACTCTGCTATTGTTATGAACTAAGGTCCTTAGGGTTGGACAATAGAACAGCTCTTGTATTGAGTAATATAAGAGAACTTGATAGAGTTCCTAGTACAAAGTAGTTTACCTTATATACTACTACTTATGGTCTGTGTTCACTACTGTGCACCCTACCCTAATGACCATGTGTATGACATGAGGCCAACATGTGTTATCCATGCTGTATGATGTTACTTTATTCTAGAACCTTCTACTCTATTCTCCCAAGTTCTGTGATTAGTTTTGTGACTATGCCATCATCTTGTGACTGATGTGACAGCGTGACTGATAAACCCTAACCTGAGTTGTTCTAAAAATAGAAAATAAAAGAAAAAGAAAAAGAAGAAAATAAAAATAAAAATGGAGTCTACCATCTATGATCTTGACATTATCTTCCTCTTAAGATTTCTCCTCCAGAGAAATGTTCTGTTCTCCAGTCTCTTCTTCTTATCTTCTCATTTTCTTCTTCCATTTTTGCTTCTATCATCCTCAAATGCTCACTTTCGTTAATCTGCCTATCTTTCTTCCACTTCTTCCAATTCTTTTCCAATTTATTTAAGTATTCCTCCTCAAATTTTTGATCATTCCATCCATACAACAACTTTGCTGTATATTTCCCTGGTAACTCCATTCTTCTGTATTCCTCTACTTCTCCCTTCTGTCTTCTAACTTCTACTTCTCCTTGTTTGAACTCTTCAATCAATTCTTTTGTATTTTTCAAATTTTCTCTCCTCTCCTAAGTGTCCCCTTCTGCCATAAATCCCTTCCATCTTATCAAGTATTTCTCCACTCCCCTCATTTTTTTCTTATTTAATATTTTTTCTACCTCCCATTCTTCAACTCCCTCCACTTCTACTGGTTTCCCTTCCTCTTTCTTCTGTCCCTTCACTTGCTCCTTATATCTTACTATCTGGCTTATGTTTACTACTGAATAGATCCTCATTGAACTTGACAATTGCAACTTTACCACATTCAATGATACTATCTCTTCTATCGCATACAGCCCCATATATGTTTCCATCAACTTTTTTGTAGGTCTTTCTTTGAACACTAGATTCTTAGTGCTCAACAGTACTCGATCTCCCTTCTTCTATTCTTTGGTTTTCTTCCTTCCTCTATCCGCATACCTCTTCATTTCCTCCTGCGTTTTCCTTAGTGCCACTTCTGCTTCTTCATAAATCTTCTTTATCCTTTCTACGAGCTCTGTTGCACTCTCTATCTTTCCCTTCCTCCTAATATCTCCTCCCATCCTTAACTCCTTTCCATAATTTGCCATCAAAGACGATCCTTTTGTTGCTATATGTACTTTGTTATTTATTGCAAATTCTGCTGCTGCTAACCACTCTGGCCAATCCTTCTGCCTATGCTCAATAAAGAATCAGAGATACTGCTTCAATTCTTGATTCATCCTCTCAGTTTGTCTATCTGTCTGAGGGTGAAATGCTGTTGACAATTTGGTCCTAATCCCCAACATCCTATTCAACTCCTTTGTTAACTCAGCCGCAAACTGAGGTCCTCTATCTGATACTACGCCCTCCAGTGTCAAGATCGTCGAAGGTGGACTTTGTTCATTTTTATTTTCTCTCTTTTATTTTTCTTTTTCTTTTTCTTTTTTTTATTATTCTCTATTTCTATTTTTAGAACAACTCAGGTTAGGGGTTATCAGTCACGATGTCACATCAGTCACAACTTGATGGCGTAGTCACAAGACTGATCACGGAACTTAGGAGAATGAAGTAGAAGGAACTAGAACAAAGTGACGTCATACAACATGGACACCACATGTTGGCCTTATGTATTACTCATGGACATTTAGGATAGGGTGCACAGTAGTTAGCACGGACCATGGGGATTAGTATATAAGGTAGACTACTCTGTACTTGGAACTCTATCGAGTTCTCTTGTGTTACTCAATACAAGAGTTGTTCTTTTGTCTCACTCTAAGGACTTAAGATCATAACATCCAGCAACCTATGTAACTTCCACACATTGTCCTGAAGCAACCTCGCTAAACCCTCTGCTGATGTTCCTTCTGTTGTTGTCACAAAATGCGTCATTTTTGACAACCTATCGCATACCACTAATATCGCATCCTTCCCCGCCACTACCAGCAATTTCATAATAAAATTCACTGTCAAGTACGTCCATGTCTTTTGTGGTACTTCACTCAACTTCAACTTCCCTGCTGGCTCCTCTATCCTATTCTTCATCCTCTGACATAGATCGTACTCTTCCACATATTTTCCTACATCTCTAGTCACTCCAGGCCACCAATAGTTTCTCATTACCAACTCCACAGTCTTTCACCTTCCTCCATGTCCAGCTGCCAGTACATCATGATGTAACTGGATTATTTCTACCCTTAACTCTTCATCCTTCAGCACATACACCTTCCCTTCCTTCAATATCAAATCTTCCTCCAATTTCCACTCATCTCCTCTTAATTCTCTTACTCCCAAATTTTTCATCTCTTCTACTACTCTAATTACATTTTCATCCTTACTCCTCACTTTTTTTATTTTTTCTAATAGATCTACTTCTGGTCCCTCTACCACTACTTTATACATATTATAAATCCAATGGTCCTTAATAATTATTTGATTCTCATTGTCTTTGTCTATTCCTACCTTCCAGTCCACTCTCCTACTAAGTCCATCTGCCTTTCCTATCTTGCTCCCTGCCACATGCTTCAAGGTAAAATAAAACTGAGACAAGTATAGTGCCCATCTGGCCTGTCTCCTATTCAACTTTTGCACTTTCATAAAATATTCCAGATTTTTATGGTCCATCCATATTTCAAATTTGACCTATGCTCCCTCTAACAAATGCCTCCATGCTTCTAACCCTCTTATGATGGCTAACATTTCCTTATTGTGTATTTCATAATTCCTTTCTGTTTCTTTTAACAACTTGGAAAGAAATGCCACTGGCCTCCACAATCCATCTTTGCACTCTATTGACAACATCCCTCCCATTGCATAGTCCGACGCATCCACCTCCATCCTCATTTTTTTATCTATATCAGGAGCTGCTAATACTGGCTCCTTTGTAAACCTTTCTTTTAACTTCTTAAATGCCTTCTTCTCTTTCTCCATCCAATCCCACTTTTTATCTTTTTTTACTAGGTCATATAACGGCCTCGCCACTGTTGCAAATCCTTCTATGAACTGGCAATAATAATTTGCCAGTCCTAACAATTTCTGAACGTATTTTACTGATTTTGGCATTGGCCACTCCAAGACCCCTTTTACTTTTTCCTCCTCCATTTTAATTTCTCCCGGCCTTATCACTACTTCTAAAAACCCTACTTCTTTCACCTTCCACTTGCACTTCTCTGGCTTCACATATAGATCATTCTCTTCTAACCTCTTAATTACTTCTGCTACTAATTCATCATGTCCCTCCTCAGATTCCGTCCCTACTATTACATCGTCAATAAATACTGCTACCTTCTCCATATTGATCAAATCTCTCTATCACAAATAAGATACTCACTGGTTGTGATACTTGAACTTAATGGTGTTTCAGAGGTTCAGTATAAGGATGTGATGATGATAGATGATGGAAAGTATCAATAAGAATAATTGACGTTGTTAAGT